>PVJC01008646.1:7159-48083 GCA_004026665.1 Murina feae | reverse complement strand
CCACACACACACACCCCCTCAGTGGGGGACAGAACTTGCCTGAGTTGTAATCAAACTCTTAAGAGCAACCATTTCACCTTCCCGAGTTCCTGTGCTCTTAGGAAGTTTCTCATTCCAGGCAGTGCCCCGGAGGCGCACTTCGATGGGGAGGTAGAGGGAGAAATAGTTGATTGCTGCGGTAGCTGCAACTGTTGGAGGATCACCTGATATGGCATCTGCCTTGAAACCTTACTCGAGTCTTTGATACCCTCGGTACCAAGGAAATGAACCTTATTGATCGTTAGCAGGAAAGGAATGGAGGCCAGATGGCGCCTGGTGAGCTATGAAATCATGGTTTTTGCAGCGACTGGAGAGAGGAGGGTGGCGGAGACCTGCGCCAGCACAGAGCACAACCTGCTGTAGGCCGCGCAGGGCTGAGAGCAGACACTGAGGAGAAAAGCTACTTCCCATTGTGTCAATCATGCTCGTCTGCTTTTGATGATCGCATAGTTCTGCTTGAAATTGCTTTAAAGATGCCTAAGGGACCATGAGCTTAAGAAGTTTAACCCAGTTCTTTATTCGTCCCCAGCCAGCAGCAGGAAACACAGACAGTGTAGTCACCACCCAGAGGCTCCCCATCTTTCCTTCCAGCCACCCCTTCCTCATGCGAGTCCCAGCGGAGCTGGGAATAATGAGACCTGAGGTCCCTGCTGAGGGTCTGAGCACAAGCAGAGGCGAGTGCCTGGGGGGCAGGTCCTGCCCTGGTGGGACCTTCCGACAACCAGGAGGCAGAGCTGGGCCGGAAGGCGGGTGTTCTGTGTGATCGTCCCCTGGAGTTAGCCCGCTCCGCAGGGAGGCTGACAGACAAAGCGGCTGTGCAGCTGGCCCTGGAGAGGATAGAAGACAGACAGGCGTGCCCTCTTTCCTCCGGGACACAGTGTCGGGTGGGTGGCAGGTGCCAGGTCTACCAGAAGCCCTCTCGCTTCCCTTGTGGGGGGGCTGGCCAGGCCAGACCGTGCTGGTGACAAAGCCTAAGAACAGGCTATGATGTGGGCCTTCCAGAAAGCTCCTTCCAAGGGGCTGGCTCAGCCTGCTGCTCTCCCTGCCTCTCCGTCTGCTGCCCGAGGTGAAGCCACGGATGTCACCAGGATGGAGACCCCAGGAGCAATCCCAGAGCCCTGGGTGCGGCCGTTCAGGGCCCCTGATCGAGAAGAGGAAGGTCCTGAGCAGCCATTGTTCCCAGGGGCTCGTCACTCGGCGAGCACAGGCCTGGCCCCACAGCCCAGCTGGTGCGCGGGGAGGGCAGGGACCAGCAGCAGGCCCCGACCTCAGTGAGGGCACTGGTGCCCCGCCTGGCAGCTGGAGGAGGAAGCTGGGGTGGAGAGGCCCGGGGTCCACATCAAGGAAAGGGAGCCTCCAACCCCAGCGCCCCCTCTTCTCCCAGAACTCAAAGGGACAGGGATCTTTGACGGAAGGTTGCATGGCTCTCCCGGGGCACCAGCTTCAGCACTCCCTGAAAGCAGTTGTTTTGAGGGGCGTGTGATGGCAGCAACAGTGGGTTTGAGGCAGGAGGGAGTGGGAAGGAAGCTGTGAAATCTAACCCAGAAGGACAGGGTGGGAGCAAAGCAATGAAGTCACCGCGGCTTCCGGTTCCGTTCCAGCTGGTTAGTGGGACGCATCGCCTTGGGATTGGGAGAGAGAAAGACATGGAGGATGGAGCATCATCTCCACTCTCTCCCTGCCGGTCACGCCTCGCGGTGACATTCGGAGGGACAGCTCTGCCAGGTCTTTCCCTCTTGTTTAGTTCTAAAAGCCCCCCCAAGCTCCCAGGTGTCATTCCCAGGCTCAGGCGAGGACAGAGGGCATCCATCCTCACGGCCTCGCTCAGGCAGGAGCACCCCGAGTCAGCCCGACTCTACAGGCTCCCCGGAGCTTCTCCTTATAAACGCGACCATAAAACCTCAGGTGAGAGAGCCTTCAATCAGCCACCAATCCAGGCACTTTAATTTCCTGGCTTAGTTGAGCAGTAGCCCAAAGCCTTTCCTTTAAAACATGTTTCCCCAAAGTGTGTAAGACATACTCTGTTGACTCAGCGAACCCTATGTAATTGTCTTTGATAATTTACTTGATTTGACATGCCTTGGCCGACTGTTCTGAAAATCACTTCTCAGCATGTAATGGCACAACACCACAGATTTTTAGTTTTTGTCCAATCTTCCACTAATTAAGACTGAAAAGAACATCTCTAGACATAAGCTTTTTTCCTTTTATATTTCAAATTAGCTTCAGATACGCCGAACGTGAAATGTTAGCTCAACCGGGTTACAACGTATTTTATAGCTCTTTGAATGCTTCCCAGCGTGCTTACAAAGTGCACACCAGTGTTTGCCACCCCACTGGCAGCACGTGGCGTTATAACTTTCTGAAAGAATTGCTCAGGATGCATCTAGCAGTAAACTGGTGGGCAGGAGAGGCGTGGAGACGGTTCTCAGTGAAGATGGATAACACTGAGCCCAGAGAGGAGGAAGCACTCAGAGAAGTGGCCCGCCTCCACGGGAAGCCCTGGGGTCCTAGCACATGCTCAGCGGCCAGCTCTCCAGACAGGAAAAGAGAAAAGTCCTGGTTTGCGATGTTTGTCAAGCTGTCAACTTCAACTCCCTTAGCCCAGGGTTGGGAAAACGGGCCAAATGGGCTCTTATGACATGGTGGGAGCTGGCCCAGCTCACCACTGACAAGGAGCCAACGGAACCCTTGGGAGGGATAGGAAGGGTAAAGGCTTGGGCATGGCTGGGCCACCACCCCCTTCCACACTGCTGTGTAAGACTTGCCACCCAACAGTTCTGGACGCTTACAGGGACCCCAATCAGCATGGGGTACTTGAGTGCCCTGTGTGGTCCAGATACATGTGCCCCCATGACCATGGCACCGGGTGCACAGGCCCTGGGAGATGCTCTGTGCCTTGCGGAAGCAGTGTCCCCCATGGACCACCTCCCCTAAGACGTTCACAAGGTCTTGCTCAATCTGAACAGACAACAAAGGCCTTGAACTGTGCATCATATTTCATGCATAGTCATCTCCCTGTTCGTCACCTATTTCTACGAAATCGGAAAATCCTAACTCAACATAACGATAACTCATTATGAGTGACAGGAAGCAGCTGATTACTCTGGCAGACAGTTCTGGGTACTGAGGCTGAAAGTGGAACCAGAAACGAGAAGATAGTTCCCAGTGGACGCTGTTCTCAGTGCTTCATCTGGTTTTGGCTGAGGAGCAGGGAACACTCAAAAGCCATAGGTTAAAAGTTTCAATGGAGAGATCACAGCAAATGGGATCTTAACTTAATTGCTTATTTCACTTGGCTTTGGAAAGTGTTTCTTCGTGTGCTTTTTCAGCGTTTGGATATAGTTTTAAATTATTTATACTATGACATTGCTTTATTTTTCTAACAAATTTAGAAACACAGGAAATATTGGGAAGCGGCTGATAGCTAAGCCATTCCCTGACAGGGGCCAGTGTCTTCTATTTTCTATGTTTCTGATTATTTGACATCTGGGAACTTGCTGATCCCAGAGTGACCCTGCCTCCCAGGGCCAGACAATTCCTACAGACATGGAGATGAAAACCAACCAGTGCACAGCCCATTCCCAACCCCCTCCTCTCTGGGGCTCACACATTCAGGCTCACTATTCCCCTGCCCTCCTCACTCAAGGCCAGGTCCCAGATGACCAAGGCCGGCCCCTGTGCCCAGAGCCGCTGAAATATCTCACTCTGGCCAAACCAGAGTCTAACCACCCTGCCTCATGCTTATTCCTTCCCACAAAAATCACACTTGAGGTGCCTGCCCACAGAACCCCTCTCCCTCTGCCCCTGGTGCTTACTCGTGTGTCCCCCATGGTGAGCCTCCCCTTAAAATCTATACGTCTAACAAACCACCTTTTCCATAGCAGTCATCTCCTGACCTGTGCATCTCACCACATCTGAATAACAATAAAACCTACATTTGAAAAGTCAGATGCCTCGCAATACCTATTTCCCCTTCTTAATGACAGAGTCCCAGCTTCTAGATAAGCACATTGTGTCACAGACAGGTAAAAAGAGAGTCTTTTCTGAGTCTCCCTGGCCACTAGCAGCAGTAACGTAATTAACTCTGTCGTGAAGGCTCCACAGACATGCTTTGTGTATCCATCCCTATCCTCTTACTACCACCACGCAGAGAATTTGATGTCTGGAGCTCCAGCAGCCATTGTGGGCCATGAGGATGTGTCCCATGTCCTAGGGAGTAGAGCAAAATCACCTAATGAATGTGGATTTCTCATGATTTCATGAAGCCAATGAGCCCTTTTCATGTGACTGAAAATAGAAATCTATGTTGTCTAAGTAACTAGTATTTGAGATTTTGCAGTTATATTCAGTAAAATACGCTCACACAATACACGATCATTAATGTAAAAAAATAATTATACTATCTGGGCCTGAAGTCATGGGTCCAGGCCTGCTGAGGTACTCACTGTGTCCCCCAAATATGTCACTTGGTCACTGCTACTGACATCATTTTCAAAAAGAAAATAGTCAGTACTTGAGCATCGACCTATGAACCAGGAGGTAACTGTTTGATTCCTGGTCAGGGCACCTGCCCAGGATGTGGGCTCGATCCCCAGTAGGGGGCATGCAGGAGGCAGCCAATCCATGATTCCCTCTCATCATTGATGTTTCTATCTCTCTCTCCTTTTCCCTTCCTCACTGAAATCAATTATAACTTAAACAAATAGTTTAACTTATCTGTAATGTCAAAAACTTGGCAAGAGCATTTCCTGTCTATGGTCAACATATTCAGTGCTGAAAACCAACATGTTCAATATCCTGCCCCTCCACTTTTTCTAAGCACAGAAGGCAAAATACAGTGAGCCTTGATGTGATTATATTTACAATTTTCACTGTTTTCTTGAACCACAGATCCAGATCAAGAAGCAGGCCCAGCCAGCGTGGCTCAGTGGCTGAGCATCGACTTATGAATCAAGGGGTCACGTTTTCCTATCAGGCCACATGCTCGGGTTGCAGGCCTGATTCCTAGTAGAGGGTGTGCAGGAGGCTGTTTGTCTCTCATCGATGTTTCTATCTATCCATCTCCCTTCCTCTCTAAAAATCAATGAGAATATATTTTTTAAAAACATAGATCAAGAGGCATATTGTTAACCACCTGCTGCTCTGGAGAATAGAGCTGCACATGATTTTACATTCATAAAACCTTCCCCTTTCCATGCCAGTCACTGTCAGTCCCCGTTAGCACTCCAGGGCAGCCCAGTGTACCCTCTGCAGAGCATATCACCTCCTACAAAATTGTCACATGTTAAACCAATGATAGGGTTCCAACATCTCCTCTAGTGTGGATTCTCTGCTAACCCCTCACGCGTGCCACCACTATGTATTGAGCTGATTCAAGTGTGACACAGAATCAGAAAACACTAACGCCTTGCCCACTGCTCTTCCACATGGGAGGCCATCGCTATTATGAGATATCCAACAACAAATAAAGGAATTTTAACCAAAAGCCAATTGTGCTTCCTCTCTGAGGACATCTGTAATAAGCTTTGAGTTTGGTCTTATAGGCTTCTGTGTGATGGTATGACTTATGTCTCTTTCTGAGACAAAAAATAGAATTTGTGGTTTATTGTTTCTCTTTAACAGCATTTCATTAATTTCACACTTGAAACCATTATATTGCATTTGATCTGTTATAAAAGGAGACCTGATTGGCTTACTAGTGATGGGGAAAGGTGGGTAAATTGATAAGCTTTCTGAAAGAACCACTCGCTGATATGAGGAGTCCAGACTCAGACTGTTGTGGAGCCACATTCGAGAGACAAGCCAGATTTTATCTCGCTGGGGCCTCCAAATGTTGTGGAGGCAAAATTCTCGAGAATAAGACCACCAACTCCAATTAGGTCTTAAGAAGAAGTGAGGATTTATTGAGCTTGGTCAGCTGGCTGTAGCACCAGCACCCACCGAAGTGAGGACTGACACTACAACAGCGACCAGATGCAGAAGCAAGCTCTTATTCACAAAAACCACAAAAAGGTGACACACAAAGTTTGTTGCTCTATTTCTCACAGACTCATAAGTTTTGGCTAGAGCATGACTGTTTTACTATTTCTTTATCTCTAGCAGTAGCAAGTCCTACTGAGCTGCAAAGGAGCTGAGGCAAGTTGACCTTTACATTCCCTACTGGTCTTTACTGGAATCAAATCCTTGATTCAGCATCCTCCTCTAAGATATGAAATCAAGGAGGCATTTGCCCTGAATAGTTTCTAGGTATCAGGATGGTGGTATCACTGACTTCAGCATAGGCACAAGTCCCCGTCCCTCTGATGTCCTCTAAAGTGATGGCCACTGGTCCATGTCTCCAAAGGCATAGTCCATCTGGAAGTCCCTCTATATGTGGGGCTCAAGGCTACTGGGGTCGTGGAGCTTCACCCAGACCAGGTCCCCTGGAGCATAGATGGGATGAGCCACAGGTGACTGCTTCTGGTCCTCTTTGTGTGCAGCCTGCATCAGCCGGCGGACTGACATGGAACAGTTCTGTAGGGCCTGTAAAGACTTAAGCAAATTACAGGTAGACAACTGGGCAAGCTCCTCTTCCCATAAGCAGGGAAGGAGGGGTGGTGGTATGCTAAACATGATTTAGTTCTCTTGGGGTTATGGCCAGTAGTACCTCAAGGGGCCATACTGGTCTTAGGGCAGCCTCCCAGGCTGCTTAGTCTGCACCCTAGTTCCCTCTTGCTTCTGGGCAGTACCCCTCTCTTAAATACATAGAGGTGGAAAGACTTAGTTACATCTGGTAGTGCCAGTTGGCCCATCGTCCTTGCTCTGCTCATGTCTGCCTAACTGCCTACTATATTACCTCAAGGATCCTGGCTATGAATTCTTTTAGGGAAAATGGTTGTTGAATTTCTTTTCTGTAGCTGCTTTGTGATGAGGAAGGACAGAAGTTTGTCTCAGAGCCAAGAGATCCTTGCTGTCTGTCAGAGGGACTATGAGGCCTGGGCACGGAAGGAGGTGGGCTTATGACCTAGAGGAGACAAACTATAACAAATGGTCCAGTGGAAGAGAAAGAAAACATTTCAGACTTAATAACCTCCATTGAAATAGAGTTTTTCTCCTTAAAATTATCCCTCTCTTTGTCAAAAGAGCCAAATCAAGACCACTTTATCTATTGTATTTAATTTGGCCTGATTGTTTGCATCAGGCCAAAATGGTAACTGACTACCTTAGCTGGAATCTCATAATTGAATTTTGATGTGCCCCGTAGGGCCAGGAAGCCAAGCCATCCAGCTGCCATCAGGCCTGCCTGCAGTGTCTGCTGCCTCACCTGCAGTGGCTCTACCCGGGCCCATTGTTCCTGCTTTAAGGCCCTTCTCAGCAGCCCTTTTACTCCTCGTGGCCCAGAGTGTGTGGGGTCCCTCTGCTCCCCTTCTACTCTGACAAACCACCAGCGATGGTAAGGTATGAGCCTGACACTCCAGCACTATTTTCAGGGCTCCCAAGCAGGATACCAGGCTTTTCCCATGGCACTCTTACTGGCTTTAAGTCTTAGGAGCTCAGCCAGGGCTCTTTAAAACATGATACTCCAGTCAAAGTTTCCAGTCAATATAACCACTATTGGAAACCAATCTTATTGAATTTATGCAAAGAAATGTACTGTCATGATTTATTTAGCATTGTCAAATTTTGGAGGAATTGTGTAAGGAGAAAAATATATTGACCTGCTTTAAGATCTGATTTTCCTTGCCAGTTTTTTTGTTTGTTTGTTTTTTTTTGAACTCTCTAGAGTTATAACAAAATAGTAGCTGTTGGATTTCTTTTATCAGTCCCCCCCTGCCCCCTTAAGTATTTTGGCATAACTATTTACCTTCTGTTCAGGGAGGTAGTATGTAAATTATTTACTCTTCTTGGCTTATTGGCCTGTATCATTTCCTTTTAATATCCTTGCAACATTTCTCTTCTCCTTATCACATACACAACATTTATAAATTTCACACTTTCAAAGTAGCCTTTAAACCTTCTTTCTATGTCCTTTAAAATGCAAAACCATGCCTCAGACCTTCTGCTCAGTAATTCTTTATTCTTAGAAACCTCAGTCCTTTAATCATTACTATAAAGTAAACAGCCAGCATTTCTTAGATTATTGGAAGGGTTAAAGAGAACAAAACAGGGCAGAGAAAAACTTACTGTGCTTAGTAGCAGCTTGCGGCCTTGAGTCTGAAGAGGGTCAGATAAGTAAAAATCAACAAAAACCTATTTCTCCCTGCCCTCTCTGACGATGCCCCCTTTTCTGCATTAACCATTTACTCTGTCCTTAGCTGCTCTTTCTCCTAGATTTTTTCCTTCTTTACTCTAAGCCCCAGAGGCTCAAATCCTTCTCCTCCTTTATTATTCCTGATCTCTCTGACCATCCCCCTGCTCCCCAGCCTAGGGCTCCTCCATCTCAGTAGGCTGAGAGCCTGCCACCCTATCTACCCCATCTTAAACCCGCTCCAGATGCTGTCTCCAACAGAGACCTACTGTAAATCAAAAGCATTAACATCATATCCGTAATCCCCAGCTTTCTTCTTGAAGTCCTGAAAATTCTTAAGAAAACATTGCAGTGGGGAGCACATAGAAGCAGCCGACCCTTGTCCTATTTTGACAACAAACGCCAAGACAAAAAAGACCAAGACAACAAAGACCAAGACAACAAAGACCAGACAGATACATCCTGTGCAACTGAAATTCACACTAGCCTGTTGCCATGACCACCGTTGTGGTCACCAGCTGGAGTCTGGAGGTAGTGCTGCGTCCAGCCCTCCACTTGACTCCCCACTGTGAGATCTCACTCTAGGTGCTTCCAGTCCTTCCCTCTTGCAGGGTTTTTAATAAGTCCTCCCTGCTTGCCCAGCAGTGGATGGGGGAGAGCCTCCTGCCCTAGATAGTGGGTCCCTCTCACCCCTGCTGGGGGAGAGCCTCCTGCCCTAGATAGGGTGTCCCTCTCACCCTTGCTGGGGGAGAGCCTCCTGCCCTAGATAGGGGGTCCCTCTCACCCCTGCCGCATATCTCACTGGAGCCTCCAAATGTTGTGGGGGCAACATTCTCGTGAATAAGACCACTGACTCCAATTAGGTCTTAAGCAGAAGCGAGGATTTATTGAGCTGGCCAGCTGGTCTGCAGCGCCAGCCCCACCTAAGTGAGGACTGACACTACAGCAGCGACCAGATGCAGAAGCAAGCTTTTATTCACAAAAACCACAAAAAGGTGACGCACAAAGTTTGTTGCTCTATTTCTCACAGACTCATAAGTTTTGGCTAGAGCATGACTATTTTACTATTTCTTTATCTCTAGCAGTAAGTCCTACTGAGCTGCAAATGAACTGGCGCAAGTTGACCTTTACAAGACCATGTCATAAGACATTTTCATCTGATTCCCCAAACATCTGTTTTCTTGTTTGGGAAAGAGATTCCTGTCTTCAAAAATTATCATACTCAGAGCTCCACAAATTCACCATATGCAGAGATCTGAGTGCTTAGAACATTAGAAGTTTAGTATTTTGCTCCTATTTCATCTCTGCTTGTAGACTTCATTGAGTCATGAGTTAGACATAAAATAAAAAAGATACACTTTAACAAACACTAAATGTATGCACCCAAAGCATGAGTATGTGCCAGCGCAGAGGACAGGCATAGGTGAACAGAATACCGCCTGGAAGACAGGCAAGGCCCTGGGGCTCTGGAATGGCTGTTGCGAAGTTGGACTCAGCTATGAGATTTCCAATGGGACTTCTGTGAGAGGCAGTTAGTTTTAAGAATTTATTCTATAACTAATTTTCAAATGCTGACACTAATCATCTTTGTCTTGTGTGGACGAAAAGGGGCCACATGCTATCCTGACTAACTCAGGGAGGGCTTATGTGGCAGCCTTGCAAACTCAAGAGACCTAAAGTGACCACAAAGGATGGTCTGAAATTAAAGCCTTTCATTATAAAGCAGTTTATAGTGAGTAGATATGTCCTACACCAGTGTCTTCCCTGACAAAGGTCATCTTCCATCTTTACTGAGCATATTATCTTTTTGCCTCTAAGATAACATACATGTGGAATGTCAGGGTAACTTGTAACTTCCCTTTTTCCAGACCCTTCAGGGCACAACCAAATGTACCAGGATGCCAGGATAGAGACCACAAAGCTCTTCATTATTATTGTCATATTAATTGTTGACTGTTAACTATCCTGCACCCACTTAAGCAAAGGAAGCATATGTCTATCATTTTACTTTTTATCCAATCCCAGAGTTTCCCCCAATTTGCTTTCTCCCACCTCCCTAATCTATCCCCAGGGGACTTCATGTAACCCACCTACATCTCCTCCTTTGATTGTAATATATAAAAAATGATTGTAATGAAAAACTGCCGTTCTCTGGAGCACTATCTCCATATGTTGAGATTCTGCTTCCCCACAATTATCGATGGTTTGGCTCAAATAAACTCACAAAAATTCTTTACAGATTTTTTTTATGTTAACACTTAAAAACAGAAACTGCCTACACAACTCAAGCAACTACATCTTGAACCATGCTGACTTTTTGGGCAAAGGTAACATGCTGGAAGAATTGTCAGACAATTAGCCAAATTTATAGCATATTTTCTGTATTCTAATTCATTTTTAATTGACACTACTCGGACTAAACTTTTGACAATGCTTAAAAAAATAATGACTTGTCAAAGAAAATAAAAAATTAATTTATGAGTCTGACTCTAGCATGTTCTCAAGAACTTATCCTTTATAGTAGCACTGTATTTATTTGTATTGAATATATTTCGTTATTTGTTATTTTAAGAGGAAAACAGTGACAGAAAGGAAATGCTAAAAACTGAGATTATAAACCAGAGATAGTCTGTTGGATAAGATAAAGTGGGTTACATTACCATACCAACCAAACCAAGCAACACAAGTATTTCTCCTCGGGCTATGGAGCCACTGCCAGTCCCAGGAAGCTCTGCCACTCTCACCCTCCTCCGTGCTCTGAGACACATGTTGATGGAGCCATCACTGTCTGGAGCGTTGCTGCCTCTGTGAAGGAGAGGAGCACTGGCAGACTGTGGCAATGAAATGTTGTCTTCACTCACACTCCTCAGCCAGAGAGGTCAGATCCAACTCCACAATGAGGGTGCCAGGAAATGCCATGGGGGCAGAATGGGCATGTTTGGAGAGCTGCACTGAAGCCCACCATGAGTGTTTAGATGGGGTTCGCTGCTCATTCTAACAAGTGTTTACAGGGTACTTGTCCCAAGTGCCAAGAGGGCTCAGCAATGACTTCCGGTTAAATAGTATGAAACAAATCAGCATATAAGCAAGAAGCATGTTAGCAAAATGAAACACGTTGGAAGAGCCATGAAGGACAGGAAAGCAAGAATCAAGACGAATCCTGAAGACGTTAAAAATTCTTTTGATTCAAATGACTGGGAAGGCTTTATAGAGGAGTTCATCTGATGGTGGCCCTAATGTAGGAAAATGTCTTAATAAGCAGGGATGCAATTGGGACACAGAAAGAAGGGATTTCTGAGCAGAGGAAACAGCAGGGCCAAAGTCATGGCTTTCAACATACCAGCTTTATAGCTGCATAGTGCCAGTTATTATTATTGTTATATATTTTTTTATTTTTTGTACACCCCAATGGCCAGACATTACATAACTTAATATGTTATTATCCCAATAAATCTCGCACCCATCCAGCACCACACATAGTTATTAAGATATTATTGACTGTATTCCCTATGCTGTACTTCACCTCTCCATGACTATTCTGTAACAACTAATTTGTGCTTCTTAATCCCTTCACCTTTTTTGTCAACCCTCAACCCCCCTCCCACCTGGTAACCAACAAAAAATTCTCTGTATCTATGAGTCTGTTTCTGTTCTACTTGTTCATTTTGTTTGTTGATTAAATTATTGATAAATATTTATTTATTGCCATTTTGTTGTTCAGAATCTACTGTATTTTCCAGCGTATAAGACAATTGGGCGTATAAGACGACCCCCAACTTTTGAGAAGATTTTCCTGGGTTAAAAAGTCGTCTTATACACCAGAAAATATGGTATATCTTCTTTTCTTCTTCTTAAAGAAGACCCTTTAACATTTCATATATTACTGGTTTGGTGGTGATAAATTCCTTTAGCCTTTTCTTGTCTGGGAAGCTCTTTATCTTTTCTTCAATTCTAAATGATAGCTTTGCTGAGTAGAGTAATCTCGCTTATAGGTCATTGCTTTTTATCACTTTAAATATTTCTTACCACTTCCTTCTGGCCTGCGAAGTTTCTGCTGAGAAATCAGTTGACAGTCATTTGGGAGCTCCCCTGTAGGTTACTAACTACTTTTCCCTTGTTGCTTGTAAGATTCTCTATTTGTCTTTAATCATTTGCATTTTAATTATAATGTGTCTTAGTGTGTGTCTCTTTGGGTTCATCTTGTTGGAGTTCTCTGTACTTCCTGGACTTATATGTCAATGTCCTTCACCAGGCTAAGGAAGTTTTTTCTGTCGTTTTTCAAATAGGTTTTCAATTTCTTGCTCTCTCTCTTCTCCTTCTCGCACCCCCATGATGCAAATGTTGTTACACTTGAAGTTGTCCCAGTGGCTCCTTACACCATCTTTTTTTAAAAAAATTCCTTTTTCTTTTTGGTATTCTGATTGGCTGGGGTTTTTTTTGGTTTGGTTTTGTTTCCTTATATTCCAAATCACTGATTTGATTTTTACCTTCATCTGCTCTACTGTTGATCCCCTATAAACTATTCTTTATTTGCATTAGTGTAGCCTCCATTTCTAACTGGTTCTTTTTACACTGTTGAGGTCCTCACTAAGTTCCTTGATCATCCTTATAAGCAGTGTTTTGAATTCTGCATCTAGTAGATTGCTTATTTCCATTTTTCTTAATTCTTTTTCTGGAGTTTTGTTGTATTGTTTCATTTGGGCCATGTTTCTTTGTCTCCTCGTTTTGGCCATCTCCCTGTGTTTGTTGCTATTTATTAGGTTATACATAATGTAATAGGTGTCCTTGTAGGGCCCAGTGGCACAGTCTCCCTAATCACTTTTGCTGGGCACTTGATCTGTGCCCCCCATATGGGTTGCATAACCTTCTAGTGTAGTTGTGTCATGATTGCTATTAGCACATCAATGGCAGGGATTTACCCAGGCCAATCAGCTATAAGGACTGGCTGTGACCACTGACCACCTACCTCCAATCATCTTGGAGGATTAGATGTGTGGGGACCCACAGCACAGAGCAGGACTTACTTCAGCAAGGCTCTGGTGCTCACTGAGTCACTTAGATGTGGTCTGGCTCAGGGAAGTGCAGGCCAGTATCAGCTGGCACTTTTGTTCTACTGGGGACCACCTGGAATAAGCTATAAAGCAATCTGCAGTTTGCTGCTTCTTGTGCTGGGCTTGGAGGTGCCCAGGTAAGGCCAAGCTGTGAACCAAGGTAAGATACTGCTAATGCTGGACCTAAAGCCACTTAGTGAGAGGTAGAGGGCTCACTGAGTTCATATGATGCTTGATTGAAAGCTTTTAGGAAAATCTGAAGTATGAGCCAAGAAGGACTATTCCTATGGTAAAGCCACTGGAAGCAGCTTGAGTAGGCCCAAAAGTTGGAGGAGTGGGGTCTCAGGAAATCACCAAGGTGGGGCAAACAGTGTGAATCAAGTTGATGAAATCTCAAATCTCAAGTGTGGCTCCTTTGTCTGCTGGCTGTGTGGGGGGAAGCACTCATCAAAGGAACAGTGGTCTCTGCCAGCACTTATGTCTGGGAGAAAGCTGCCTCTCCAGCTCTTGCTCTGATGCCAAACAATTCAGTTTCTCCCCATATGTCTTCACTACCTTTCAAGCTGTTGTCCCAGTGCTGGTGCTCAGAGGCAGTGACTTGAGTAAGTCTATGTGCTGACCCTGTAAGAGGAACTGCCTGGGATTCCAGCAGCCTTCCTGTGACTCAGCCACAATTCCCACTGGTTTTTATAGCCCAAAGTTACAGGGACTTCTCTTCCTAGCATTGGAACCCTGAGCTAAGGTACCTGATGTGTGTCTGGGACCCCCTCACTCCTCAGAAGGGACTTCTGCAGCTGAGGTATCCCTCTTGATATTTATGTGCCACATGTCGGCATGGGACCACCCCATTCCACCCCTCCATCCCTCCTACTCATCTTGATGTGCTTCTTCTTCAATTTTCTAGTTGTAGGACTTCCATTCAGCCAGATTTCAGGTGGTCCTTAATGATAGTTATTCTGTAGTTAAGTTGTAATTTTGATGTGGTTGTGGGAGGAGGCAAGCACCATGTTGACCTATGCCGCCATCTTGGCCAGAAGTCCTGTATGATGCCAGTTTTACAGTGACAATGACTACTTAAACCAAGCCCATTTCCTCGTCCTCCTGAGTTTCTGATACTAACTGGTGGCTCTCACATGGGCTGTCAAAAATCCTGTGTGGTGTCTGATGGGTACTTCATGCATACACACACACACGTGTGCTTAGTGCTGATGAGCACTTGGTCCTTGGTACTTTCAAGAGGGACTCCTTGAAAGTCAATGTACCCTTGTTATGGGGTAGATAGCAAAGAATATAATCCTGACTTTGAGCCAAGGGCAATAAACCTTTCCCACCTACTGTACATCTTTTGTTATCCCTAATAAAAAGCCTGCAGAAGGCTGATCCCACATTCACCATGACTGCTCTATTTCTGCAGCTTTTCAGGAACCCCAGATCTCCTACCTTAGAGAAGTTCAGTGAAAACTGGGGTTTCCTTGTGTTCTTGCCCTCAAGCTAAACCTCTCCATTTGCTTGGGGCAAAGGGAGTGTGAGGAATTATAAGAGCAAACCAATAAAACAGCAATATTGATAACTATCTAATCAAATAAAAGTGTAATATTGAAATTGACCATTTCTCCAGGACACCTAAGCCACGCCCACCAGCCAGTCAGAGTGGCTGTATGCAAATTAACTCAGCCAAGTTGGAGGCTGGCAGCACAACCTCGAAGGTGGGTATAGCGCAGGCGGCAGGGTGTGTGAGGTGGGCAGGGTGTGATGGGTGGGTGGTGGGCCCCAGGGTATGTGGGCTGGGTGGGGTGGGATGGGCGGGTGGTGGGCCACAAGGTGGGCGGATACAGGCCGGGTTGAGGGACCTCCCGAGTGCACAATATATTGTGCACCAGGCTCCTAGTTATCCTTATAACTGTAGAAGTTATATTAAAATACTGGAGGCAGATGTCTGCCTCTCTGGGTCACCAATAATTTGTGAAAGTCTGGGGTGGGCAGAGGCCTCTTTTAGCTAAGAAACGGTAATGGAAGGAGGAAGTGAGTGAGAGCAATTCCATGCTGTGAAAATAGGAAAGCAGGTGGTGTCCTGCCCTATCTGAAGCAGGATGGTGGCAGGACAGAGCAGCTGCCCAGGTCACAGCTGACCCTCGTTTACAGAATCCAGGGCAACAGCAAGTCTGCAGAGCCCAGGATGGTGCATGGGCTATGCTGGAATTGGGCCACATAAGGATGGAGCATTCCAGACAGTTTGGGACTTAAACTTAAGACCAGTGAAGCCACTCCACACTTGGAGGGGTGTGGTGACAGCAGCTCTGCTGTGCTTTCCTCTGCACACGGATATTGGAAGATCCTATACATAGAGGGGCCTGTGACCCCTCCCTCCAATTCCACCAATTTGCTGCCTGGGAAACATTTATGAAAGGGGAACCCCATTTAGTAAGCAACCCCCCAGGAGATTTAGGGAGCTGGCTGGCATTCCCTATTAAATTTGGCTAATAGCATCTGTACTCAAAGTTTATTCCACATTTCATCACCAGGAACTTTAAATTACCCCGAAGCCAACGCCACATTCCAGACCTGCTGAGTCATGATTTCTGGCTGGAGCCTGGAGAGCAATAGGTTGGGAGGCACCACCAGGCATTGCCATGGGCAGCAGCTGGTGTACTAGGCTGCAGCCTTGCTACTAAAGGCGCGGTCCCTGGACCATAAGATTAGCATCTCCTGGGAGCCACTGGGAATGCAGGCTTCCAGGCCCCTCCGCCCTCAGACTCAGGCTCTGCTGAAGCACAAGGTCCTCCAGTGCTTTGTTTGCACATTAAGCTTGATGAGCACTGGCAGGATGTCCTCTAATGGGACCTAATGGGCTGGCGATTGAAATGCTCCACTAAATGGAGGAGCGAGTCATGGCACAGTAATGACCTGGGGTGGGGAACCTGCTGAGAGCAAGGCTGGGAGCTGTTCCGGAAGCTCAGAGGCAGAGAGTGCTGCTGGCTCTGCAGCTGCACAGGTTAACTCTGCACTGCCCGCTCCCAAGACAGCTCCAAGTGCTTTGCGCTTATCACAATCAGGTAACTGCCACGCGTCCAAACGGAAACCACCCCCACACGCCAGAATATTTTGAATTTAATTAACAAGTGTCTACAGACGCTTAGGGCGTACAAAGGGATGATGTACTGCCTGGGGCTGACCACGAGCAGAGTTAACAATCCTTTTTTCAGTGCAGTGAGGCTAGCATCCTGCCCACAGTCACCTAGCTACTCACTGGCCCGGGAATGATTCTGCTTTGCTTACCATTGCTTACTGGCTTTGCTGTGTGAGCCTGGAGAAAAGGGGGCTAGGACCAAGGGCATCCGGCAGAGGCGGAGCCCAGAGCCCAGGAGCAGTGCTGGGCTGCTGGATGCAGCCCACTGCAGAGTCTGGCCCTGGCGGGGAGGCGGACCCTCCTGTTTTGAGGCAGGCTGGAGCACCCTGTCAGCTCCGGCAGGGCCCAGGCGGGACACACCCGGGAACAGTGCAGGGCCGCTGCGGTGGCCTCCCCAGGCTTGCACAGAGCCAGGCAGTCTTCTCTGTGGTCCAATCACAGAGGAGCAGCTGCAGGAACGAGGTCATGGCCTGCGCCCTGACGAATAAGAAGCCACCAGTGTTAGAACGAAAGCTTTATTTGAATGTTTCATTATTTTCTGAACATCACTGGCAGCTGGAGATCTGAACGCAAGGGTGATTTTTATAATAGAGTAATTAAAACATGATGGCTAATGGGATTGGAACAATAAATACACCCTAAATATAAATATACACAGACATCCCCTCGGTATAAAAGTCACGCTCTTCGTGTGCTCTGCCCGCAGTGCTTTGTGGGGCACCGCATTCCCAGGCGGAGCTTCGAGCGCCTGCATGACCCATGGTTTGTGGCTATCCCAGAGAGCTTATGGAAAAGCCACACATTACAAATTTTGGAAAAAAAATTATCACAAGGCAACTTTTAAAATATGTAATATATTGTTCGTTCTACAAAGAATGAGCATTTCTGAAACATTACAAACAGGGAAACAAATATATTAGTTTATGGATATGTACAATGCGCTACTTTATATTTCAAAAATGCAGGAAGATAAAGTATATGTGTTAATATATATATATATATAATTTTGATCTGATGAACAATTCAATATTGCTCTGGTTGGTCTTGCTGTATTGCATGCATGCCCAGGGCACGCCCATGGCTTGTCACTGGATGGAGGAAGGGCTGGCGGGACGGAGGGAACGCATGGAGCCCCATGCTTACTTCCAGAGTGCCAGCCAGGAGATTTTCGAAGCTGTTAACTCACTGTGCTGGTCAACACTCCTGCCCAAGTGCAATGGAGGCCGAATCCTCAGAAAACACTACCTTATAGTTGCTGACACCGCCTGGTTCCATGGAAGTGACTCCTCAGCCTGAGTCACGGGGGCCCTGACAGACCGTTTGCCGCAGTAGCGATTCTGTCAGTTTCCTGCGCCCACAGTGACCTCAGAGCAAAGACCGCGGCTGGAGCCCCACTAGCTTCCTGTGAATGAGACCAGGCTGCCAACAAGAGTGCGTCCCTCACAGTGATGAAGCTCTAACCACTTAAACACATGGCTCTGGCCTGGGAGGTGAAAGCAATCTCATGGTCAGCAGGAGAGGACAGTTGACAGGGAGAGCTCGCCCTGGAAGCCTGGGACAGGCCCGGCCGTGGCAACACCACCTCATGCCAGCACAGAGCCCATCCAGGCCTCTAGGTCCCTGCTGGCCACGAACTGCTGCTTCTTTTGCTACTTGACCCAGAGCCCAATTAAAAATTGATAGCATTTCTCCGAGAATAGAAACAGAAAACAGGTAGACACAAGTTGAAAGACAACTGTCCTAAAAATCCACCAAGTAGCTCTCCCTGTGACAGCGGTGGGACAGCCCCGGAGCTGGACAGCCCGCAGGAGGGCGTCCCTGAGGACACGAAGAGCCCTGGCCGGCCTCGCCCAGGCCCTGCCACACCCTCCCTGCTCAGGTGGGAGACCAGCGCCATCGGTTCTCAGAGCACCTCCCTTACACTAACCTGTCCCCAGGGGAAGAGTAGGGGGGAGGGGAGTCATTAGAAGAACAGAGGGTGAGACCACGGCAGGAAAATCCCCCAGGAAGGCTGACTTGGGGTCTGTTAAGAGCTCCATTGCTGTGGGTCAGACCTGCTCCAGAGGCAGGTGCAGAGGAGAGGAGAGGAAAGGAGCCAGAAGGTGCTATTGCCCCACACAGGACACCTCTGCCTGGCTGCTGCCCACAGCAGGCTGCTGGGGCCACATCCGCTGCCAGGCGGGTGGCAGGAGGACTGCTGAGAGGAGGCTCCGTGTTGGGTGCCTGGGCTATGCTGACGGGAATAAATGGCAGCACACGGCTCCATCAGTGGGAATTTTCGGGAAGCAGAGCCAAACCAGACTCTGACGGCAGAGAATGAGACCAGCGGCCTAGGCCCCACCACCCCACCCTGCCCCGTGCAACTGCCGGACAGGGCCCAGCATGGCCATGATTGGGCTGAAGGACTAGGGTGCACCCAGATCACGAGGAGAGAGGGGGCCCTGCCTGCACTGCTCTTAGGATGCGCTGCTGATGGTACTCGGGAGACGCGTGCCACTCGGAGGCGTTTTCCAGGAATGCAGGGTATGGAGGGGCATCGAAACAGTGGCCACTTCCATTCCAAGTATGTCAGTAGGTGCGAGGGGTGCACTTGCCGACGAGTCCCCCAGAAAGCATGTGCTTGGGCCTTCCCCAGGCCCGTCGCTTCCAGAAGACAGCCACATGGCTGGAGAACAGGGTGTCTACAAACAGCGAAGTCAGTGGCTTGTGTTTAAACTCTGAGGCTGGCAGAGGGTGCGCCCCTTTTGGGTTAAAGGAAGGAAACTTCACCTGTGAAACCCTGGAGGGTGACAGTGCCACGGGGTTTGTACGTCGCGGTGTCCGCGCTCAAACCACACACTGCTCTCCCAGGCAGGCACGGTGAGCCCACACGGGAGGGAGGGGAGGGCAACCTCGGGGCTCACAGGTCAGCAGGACGTGAGCATCTCCGGGGCAGGCGTGTGGTCTCAGTCCAGTTAAAGAACCATGAAGAAAGCAGCTTGGACCTGGCTTCTCCCCTTCTCCCCGCTCCCTCCCCCAGGACGGCACTGGCTGCTGAGAGAGGAAAGGCTGTCTGTGGTGGACCTGCAGCCCCAGGTGAACATGCTTGGACACACATGCAGGGGCAGTCCCTCCCTCCCTCGCCCCACTCCTGGCAGCGCACACACGAGGCTACAGAGGCTGTGGGCGCTCTCACACCCCCGCCACGCCGAGCACGTGGGTTTTCGTTGGTCTGGCGGATCCCCTGGTTCCGGAGAGGGGCTTACTGGTGGTGGTGTGGAATGCCCTCTCAGGGACAATAGGGCGCGTCTCGGTCAAAATGTGATAGTTAACATGGGGGCATCTTACATGCTGCCCTGACGGCGGCGGGCTTCACGGGGAAGAAGGAGGGTGAGTGATGGGGGACAGGGGAGGGCATTCACATGACCACGCACTTGCCCTTGAGCTTCTCTTTCCTCTTCTGCTGCTTGCTCTTCTTCCCGTCGATCTGGAGGCTCACAGTCCTGCGCTTCTCCAGGTTGAGCAGCTCCTGGAAGAGCTCCTTCACGTTGTGGTTGAGCTTGGCCGAGGTCTCCATGAAGGCGCACTTCCACTTGCGGGCCAGGGCCTCCGCCTCGCTGCTCTCCACCTCGCGGCTCGGGCTCTCGTCGCACTTGTTCCCCACCAGCATGATGGGGATGCTCTCCACGTCCCCCTTGATCTCGCAGATCTGTTCGTAGATGGGCTTGAGCTCCTCCAAGGACTGCCGGCTGGTGATGGAGTACACCAGGATGAAGGCGTGGCCCTTGGAGATGGACAGCCGCTGCATGGCGGGGAACTGGTGGCTGCCGGTGGTGTCCGTGATCTGCAGTGTGCAGATGCTCTTGTCGCAGCTGATGACCTGCCGGTAGGTGTCCTCCACGGTGGGGATGTAGCTCTCCCGGAACGTGCCCTTCACAAACCTCAGCACCAGGGAGCTCTTGCCAACACCACCGGCCCCGAACACGGCCACCCGGTAGTCGTTGCTCTGTTCCGGCATGTTGCTCGCGGGCTCCAACTCTCAACCAAGAGGCACCTGCGGGGAAGCGGAGGCGCAGAGAATGAGTGTAGATCCCCCACCTTGAGAGGGATCGCTTGGGCTGCTCCCCCCTCTTTAGGTAGCTTAAAGGAAAGTGAAGTGATACAGTTTGCTTTCGCTCTCTCAACATTCAAATTTTATTTCAAAAATGCTTCCGTTCTAAATCCAATGTGTAGAGTCAATCCTCAACTTCTAAAGAGGCAGACAATCTACTCAGTGGCCAGCTGGGCAGTCTGTCTGTTCTGACTGGACCGTGACTCGAGCAGCTTCGCTCACGTATGCACCATCTACCAGGAGGCGGGACCAAGGCAAGCTCATGGACAGATGGCATTTCACGTCCCAACACGCACACGTTTTACCTGAAGTTCTGTAAACACCCAATACTCTACTCATAACATGTGACTTTTTTTTTTTCCGAGCAGGGGAGGGGGACAATGAGGAGGAAAGGCTATTAATATTTGTTCACTGTCCAAATTAAATCATGAAATCCTCACCACCTTTCAGAACTGGTGTCGCAGTGAAGAAACTGGGACCACAGGAGGAGTCTGGGAATGCCATGTCCCAGCCTGGCAGAGCCAGGAGAGGTGAGGCTGAAATGCAAGGCGAAGCGTGCCACACCTCGCCCTCCTGCAGACGGCCGGGCAGCAGCGCGGGCGCAGTGCCGGGGGCACTTCTCCTCTGTCCATCGGCAGCAAGGTGGACAGTTAACAAAAGAGCTTGGAGAGCCCTTTCACTCATCAAAATTCAAACAGGTACAGGTGCCTTATGTTTGTGGCTCAGAGGAGGTGAGCATCACCGAGAGGTGTATAAACTGCTATGAACAGCCATGAAAATGGAGTAGAAGGGGGTTTATCTTCATCACAGACTCCACACTGATTATCTCATATCTTCCCTCCTGCCCCTTCTTTGATAAGAAAGGTCGTAAAACACACAAACAAAAGTGGAAAATGAAGCAACATTCACGTTTTGTTGCAGCTGAAATCTACAAATTATAGAATAACATGAAACATGAAAGCATTTCCTCCAGACAACCCCTGTGCCGACTTCCCACTTTTCAAATCTTAGAGTAACTGAGGGCCAATAATGACCATGTCATTTCCAGAGGCGAGAGCAGCATATGAAGCCTGTTTTCCGCGGAGGGCATGGCCGGGCCGCCAACGGCTCAGACGCCGGCCGCTCGAAGCCGAACCTCCCAAGAAGCTGAAGAAGCATCGGTGCTGAAGGGGAGGAGACAGGAAGATGTCGGAAGCTCGTGAACAGAGAAAGCCCATGAGGAAGCCTGCTTGGGAGTTGATTATTCTGTGAAATGTTCTAAGGTCCCTGCGGGAAGCCGGCGGCCTGTGGGCTCCGTGTGAAACCCCTCTGCACCCCACGCGGGCTCCGTGCACGTGGGCAGCACTGCCCGCGCCCTGCTCCTCACGGAGGGAGGGTCCGCATTCGGCTGGAAGGGCGCCTGGCTTAGCAAGCTCTGCGTCCCAAAACCTCTCGGTCTGCAGCTCACAGCCCTTCCATGTCTGATGCCTATTTCTCAGCCAACCTGAAACGTCTCCATTATTAAACTGGCAACCAAGATACAGAAAACAAAGATAAGGCCTAAGAAAGAAGAACGTGTAGCTGCTGTAACTCAAGTATCCAAGAAACATCTACTGAACTTCTCTACGGCTGGGCTGTAGGCCAGCAAACCGCTGTCAGGGCAGACCTCGGCCGGGGGCTCTGGTCTTGAAGAACCTGGGATAAAGTGGAGCAGACAGACACCAGAAATGCAATGTCACAAAGATTTAATAAATTACATCCCAGCAGTGCTGCCAACCAGAGACTTGAAGGAGCCACCCAGCCCGGGGCCACTCCCCCAGCAGCTGGCACGGGAGCAGGAGGCTGGATGGCGCACAGGAGGCAGGCAGTGGAAAGGCGAGAGCTCACTGCATTTACGAGGGTGGTCTGAGCAATACCTCCATGCTCATCTTCAACTCGCCAACAGTTTTTCCCAAACTGTATTCTTCCGCCTCAGACTCACTCATCCTACAAGCATTTATTAGAGAAGAAAACGCCTCCACATAATATGCAAACGTGGCCCTTAGCCGAGGAAGCTCACAGCCTCAGAAGACAAGCACAGGAAGGGAGCAGGACACCCCACACGGCAGGTGCTGTGGTGAAGTCACAAACACAGGCAGGCGAGGAACCGGTGGGGCACCCGTCCTGTCGGTGCCCTCAGGAAAGGCTTCGCAGAGTGCTGGGGTGGATGAGAGGCAGTAAGAGGCCTGCGTGCCCACCGAGGAAAGGATCTCGGAGCAGAGCAGGAGCAGGGTTAGAGGCAGCGTGCAGGAGAACCATGCGTATGGAAACAGCACTACAGTCGACAGAAACCCGGGGGGAAGGTGTGCAGCATGAGGGGAGAGGATCGATGCCAAATCCGGCCCAGACTAACAAGAGAACTTGGCACGGCATTTCCTTGAACTTTCTGCACTTGAGTTGCCTGAGCTGTAAGATGCTGATAGGAACACTTCGTCTTTTTTGTTAATATATATATATTTTTTATTTCAGAGAAGGGAGAGTCACCCCAATTTAAAATACAAAAAAATAATTAATCTTTAAAAAATATATCAATGATGAGAGAGAATCATTGATTGATTGCCTCTTGCATGCCCCTCCCCCATTCCCTGCCCCACTGGCGATCAAACCCACAGCCATGGCATGTGCCCTGACCAGGAATCAAACCACAACCTCCTTGTTCATAGGTCGATGTTCAACCACTGAGCCACACAGCCAGGCGGTAACACCTCACCTTCACAGAGCTTCCATGGGATTTAGTGAGACAACACAAGGTCAAACTCCTAGCATCGCTGCCAGGGCAAAGGGCTCTGGCTGTTTTCAGTAAGGACCAGCCAGCAAGGGCGTCACAAAGGAGCAGTAAGGAGAGTGGGGAGAACTGGAGAGAAGATGACAAAATGTCAAGGGGCAGATCATGCCAAGAAGACGCGGTGGGTGTGCAGCTAAAGCAGTGCACAAAGGGAACTTCATACCTACAATCACCTTCATTAAATGACAACGAAGATCTCAAATCAGTAACATAATCTTCCACCTTATTAGAGAAAAGCAGCAAACTAAACCCAAAGAAAGAAAAAAAATCAGATTATATGAAAATTAATAAAACAATAAATATAAACACAGTAAGTAAAGAACCACAGAGTGGTTCAACAAAATTATCAACAAAATTAACAATATCAACAAAATTAACAAATGTTTTGTTAAACTGACCAAGAAAAAAAAAAGTGAAAAGACTCAAATTACTAAAATTAGGAATAAAGAGGAGACATTACTATTGACTTCACAGAAAAAAAAAAGATTATAAGAGACTCCTGGGATTAACTGTATGCCAACAAGTAATATAACTGAGATGAAACAAACTACCAAAACTACTCAAGAAGAAATAAAAATACAAACAGACCTGTAACAGGTAAAGATAGTAAACTAGTAATAAAAAAATTACCCACACACGAAAGCCACGGTCCACACGGCCTCATAGAGTGCACCTTTAAAGAAGAATTGAGAGCAGATGCTCACAAATGCTTCCAAAAAAATAAAGAGGAGAAAATGCTTCTCACTATTTCTGAATCCAGTATTACCTTGATACCAACACCAGACAAAGATATCACAAGAAAACTACAGACCATTATATCTTATAAATATAGATACAAAAATCCTCAGCAAAATACCAGCAAATTAAATTCATCAATGTATAAAAGAATTATACAGCATAAACAAGTAGGATATATACTAGGTATGCAAAGTTGGATTACCATCCAAAAATTAATACAGCACACCTTATGAATAAACTGAAAGACAAAAGCTATGATAGTTTTAGTAGATACAAAAAATGACAAAATTCAGCACCCAATCATGAAAAAAAAAAAATAAACCTTAAACCATTTGAACAAGCCAGTATAAACACACAACTGCAGCAACTTGTTGTGATTAAATAAGGAAATAAAAGGTTAATCAGATAAAGGGCTTATAATTTAAAAACCAGAGCGCAAGTAATATGTAATGGTAAAAGACAATATTCTCTCCCTACGATTAGAAAAAGATAAGAGGGCTCACTCTTATAATTTCCTTTTTATTTTTAATTGTGATTACAATTTAGTACTTGTGTAGACATGAATGGTCATTCTCCCAGAACCAAATAAAGCACCAATCAGAATTATATAAAAGTAATTACAATCAAGAATATGTTTTCATCTTTTTTTAGAGATGAAAAGTTTTAAGAAACAAAAAGTTGTAAAAGTAATAAAATTTAATGTTGTTATATCCGAATTTCTTAGGTATATTCTAT
This sequence comes from Murina feae, assembly GCA_004026665.1. NCBI lineage: Eukaryota > Metazoa > Chordata > Mammalia > Chiroptera > Vespertilionidae > Murina > Murina feae. The sequence continues at coordinate 23,270 of PVJC01008646.1, read as the reverse complement.
TAATTCCAAATAAGTAAAATAATATAAAACATATTTTCAATCTTTATAGAATGAAGAGAAAACCACATTAATCGTTAAGAAGTCTTGGATTTTCTTTACTCCTCCCACAGATGAATTCGCAAACATAAAAGTCAACGTACTTTTATATTATCGAGTACAAATATCCAACGGCCGCGTAGTCATCTGTTTATGTGCAAAGCTGACGTGGCATGTGTCTTTGCTACGGGAAGCAGAGCCCAGCCTCAGTGGACAAAGCTGTCTCTGAAGAGCCACGAAGAGACCTATTTCAAATCTGAGGAAGAACATTTTGTCAGTAGCCTCCTCAAAAACCAAGCCGGGAGAGATTTACTTCCTTTCGTCCTCCATGGGTTCAGCGTCATTCTTAGGGGCCTGAAGTGGCAAGAAGATGTATCTCACAAAACAACACAAGTCTGCCATCTGCCAGCTGAAGACCCCCAGTCTGATGGGGTGGCTTCCTTCCACCCATGTCCTCCCAGCTTTATATCTTCTGAATCATCTTTATGATGCTAACGAACTGGCTAACGCCTTCCTGTTGTTTCAGATGCTGCTTGATTTCTTGTAACAGTTCTGCATCCATGTAATATCTTTCTTTAGATTTGATGCTCAAAACGATTCTGCATCCTGAGTTGGGACTTGGCGCCCCTTAGTCGATCCGTAGCCTGAGAAGGTGCCCCTCGCTCACGCTGAATTGTACCCAGCTGAACAGGCAACAGCCTCTTCATCGGCTAGGATGGCATCCCCGCCGCGCGGAGCTTCCTGTGCGACTAGGGCCGTAAGGTTATGGGGAAGGCCCATGAGTTCCCTCTTGTATTGTGCAATTTGGGCCACAGCTGCCGTTTGATTCTTCTGTAATTCGCCAGTATCTTCAGCTCTAATATCTTATCTGGTCTGATGCCGCTTAGTCATCTGATCTTGACCCTTCAGTCTTCGACGCAGCTCTTGGAAACTCACCATTGGTTCAGGAACCAACTTTTCAGAATCAGGGTTATCCATCTTGGCGTGTTCCCAGAGAACAGGGTCATGGCAACAGGAGGATTCTGTAAAAGCTGTTGGTTCTGCTACAAGAGTCCAGGGCAGGAGAATTAGGGAAACTGAGACAGGAAAGTTAAAACAAGACCAAACAGGGTGGGCACTGTGCTGCCTGCTTGTAACTAACAAGCCATTATCTTCCCCAGCCAAGGACACGGAGCACATGGTTAAAAAAATGAGAGATTGCGGGAAAGGAGGGGGGAGGGGAAGGGAAAAGGGGCAGTTTTACTCCCTGAGCAGAGAAGGGCACAGTCTCAGGCTGGGCAAGATGAAGCTGCCAGGTGCTTCTCATGTGTTCTGGGAAGGCCTCAACAAAGTAAAAAAAAAAAAAAAAAAAAAAAAGGACCTTGACAATGCATCTGGACCAAAATAGTCAGATAGGGGTTTTGAAGCCCCCAGACAGGAGGGTATACAATGCCTCAGACCCGACCTGCCCTTCAGACGAGCTGCGAGCCCGTCCAACGCCAGATGCATAGGTTTGCTTGCTTTTCAATAAAGATACATGCTTTAATTTTTTTTTAATAAATTGACTTTTCACAACACAGTCAAGGTCTCTGGTATAAATTCATTTATATGAGAAGACGAGGATCGAGGTTGGGGCAGGCTCGGGGGCTCCCTGCCCGGAGCACCTCCCTGGTGTCAGTGAGAGGTGGCTGTGACAGATCTGTGCGGGTGCAGTGCAACGGTTGGATCTGCGCGGGAGAAAGGTCTGTTCCGGCCATAGAGGGGGTCACACGAAGCTGCTGCCGCTGTGCTTCCATATTGGGTTGTTCAAAATGGGCATCGAGCCTTGTAGCTGGAGCTCTTCTTGAAGTGCTATTTGAAGAACGCTCAATGACACAGGTGTCGACTTCAGCCTGATGATCCCCTGACGATGCACTAACACCCTCTGTGCTTACTGTAAGGGCCTGAACTGTGTACTTTAATCGGGTGACTTACATTTCAAAAAAGTTGTTATTTTAAAAAACAAAAACCAGAAGACATTGGGAGGGGCAGGAATCCATTGTATGTGCCATTACCTGCTTCTTCTGAAACCGAGTCACCGCCAGCGAGGAATAGGTCCATGGACCCCAGTGGAGCATGTGCTGCAGGTGACAGCATTGTTCCTACAGCCAGATACTGAAAACAGCCCACAGGTCACGACAGAAATGATAAGCAAACAGTGGGAGACTCATACCATCGACTCAGCACACTGAATGAAACACATTCCTACAGGAAGAGGATACAGCACAGAGAGCAGGCCTACAACCTCCTGCGGAAGCCGACGGGGAGACGCATGAGGCACTAGAGACGTTGCCTCTGCACATGGGTGGTGGCTACAGAGCTGTTCATGCGGTTGTCCAGATCGCTCTGGATAATTTTACTCTTTTTAAGAAATGGAAATGAAATGCCAAATTCTAAAGAAGTCGTCAACAACTGGGTGCTCCCCTAGGAGTCACTCTCAGATCCCAGTTAAAAACCCTATTGTTGGATCTCGTGGACAACAGGAATGGCAAGGAAGGCTTTGCCTCTGGAGACCAGGAGGTCAGTACGGCTGGCCGCGCTGCAGGTAAGGGGTGTGTGGGGCTGTGCGGGGCTGTGACGAGAGCTGACATCATTTCGGAGAGTGATGGGAATTGACGGAATGACTAGAAAGACGCGAGTGTAGATTTCTCTGTTGAGAAACTTGGGGGCTAAGGAAAGGGGAAAGGACAACTGGTGTAGGGTGACATAGGGGAGAGGAGTGGAGGAGATCACCTGCAGAGGTCTGGCGACAGGTGTGCAAATGGAGCAAATCTGGAAGCAGGCAGGAGCCCCTGGGAGCCAGGCTGTGCACAGCAGGTCGGTCTCCAAGGAGAGAAGGAAGGAGCGAAGAAAGGGCAGGTGCCGGCACCGGACGCCCTGGTGGAACTTGCACAAACAACCCAACCACACCTGCTGCCCGGCCTCGACACTGCGAACAAACAAGTGAGAATGGTGTACTGCGTGTCTTTAAGAAAAAAGATTATAAAATCCTCTTTCATTCACACACACAGACCCCTTCTTTTGACAGTCCCCGTCTCGCTTTCCAGAAATCACCACCTTGGAAACAACAGAGGCTCAGCTGTCCTCTCCTGGTGTTCACCATTGGAATTTTAAAGGATACATGCATTGCGTTCATGACGGATCTTAGTGTCTTTGTATTTTTCAACCACAGTTGGCATGCAATGCTATTAGTTTTAGGTGCACATGTGGAGATTAAACATCTTAACTAATAAAAGCGTAATATTGAAATTAACCATTTTTCCGGGACGCCTACCAGCCAATCAGAGCGACTGTATGCAAATTAGCCCAGCCAACATGACGGCCGCCACTCACAGAGTAAATGGCAGCTTCCATTGCAGCAGGAGTGAAAGTGAAACTGCCTGCACGCTGGCTCGCTTATCCTGCCTCCCTCAAAACAAAACATGTTTGCAACAATGTATAAATCATAGAATCCTTGGGAGCTGAAGCAAACAGCAGGCCCCGCCTGAGTCTAAGAGTAACAACTGTTTCATTATAGAAGCCGCGAGCTGAAGCAGAGAGGAGGCTTCTTATGAGGCCTCGCCTTAAAGAAACAGCATCAATTATAGAAGATAAACAAACCCCAGAAACCTGCTTCCAGCCAGCCTTGCTGGGACACTGGGTCAATGGAAGCTGTGGGCAGCCTTAAAGCCTGAAAGTGCCAATCAGCCCGTCACCCACGCTGGCCACAACCCTACGGGGTGAGGGACGTTCCTGGGGGGCTTGGCCAGCCTGCACACATCCATCAGCCCCTCACCCAGCCTAGTCAGGCACGCCAGCAGGTGGACATCCCCAGAGGAGTCCCAGACTGTGAGAGGGCACAGGCTGGGCTGAGGGACCCCCCGAGTGCACAGAGCAGCTGCAGGGCGGAACAGCGCAGGACCCAGGACCCATGAGTGGGAAAGAGGCAGCAGGGTTGGCGGCCTGCTTGGCAGCTCCCCAGGCCCTTTGAGGGGCACTGGGGAGCGGGTAAGAGGTGGCAGGGGGTCAGTGGCCTGCTTGGCGGCTCCTCAGGCCCTTTGAGGGGCACCAGAGAGCAGGAAAGAGGCGGTGGCCTGCTTGCCAGCTGCCCAGGCCCTTTGAGGGGCATCGGGGAGCAGGAAAGAGGCAGTGGGGGGTCAGCAGCCTGCTTGGTAGCCTTCCCAGGCCCCTTGCAGGGCACTGGGAAGCAGTAAAGCAAGGCTGCAGGGGCCAGCGTCCTGCTTGGCGGCTCCCCAGACCCCTTGGCGACACTGGGGAGTGGAAAAGGAAGGCAGCAGGGGACAGGTGAGTGGGAAAGAGTCGGCGGCCTGCTTGGCAGCTCCCCAGTCCCTTGGGGGGGCACTGGGGAGTGGGAAAGCAAGCTCTTGGGGGCTGGGGGCCTGCTTGGCGGCTTCCCAGGTCCCTTCTGGGGATCAGGGAGCAGGAAAATGCTGGCCTGACCATGAGGCGGGGTTTTCCCTGCTTTCTGGTGGCTGGAGGAAGATGGGCAGTAGGCAAGCTTGGGAGGCAGGCAGCACCCAGCCCTGGCCACAGCTCAAAAAAGAGAACAACATGCAGGAGAGGGCAAGAGTCTGAGAGATCAACATAGAGGGGCTGCCTACTCCAAGCCTCGATGGTGTGCCTGGGGGCAGGCCCTCAGCAGGTAGACACACACAGGAGGACTGCGCCGAGCCTCAGATGCAGCTGGGGGCAGGTCCCCAGTGGCGACACACACACACACACAAAAGGCGCCTGGCAGACTGGGACCATCATAGGACATCCACTGAGGGGTTCCAGACTATGAGAGGGGCAGGCTGGGCTGAGGGACCCCCCCCTCCCACCCACCCCCCTTGCACGAATTTCGTGCACCGGGCCCCTAGTGTAGTATAAGCTATGAAGTGGTCGCCCGGCACTCAATGCCTTGATGAATGACTCTGGACTACATCTCCCTACAAAATCCGCAGTTACCTTCCTCCATGGCCTGTCACTGATGTTGTACTTTTAGTCATATACCAGCATTTACGTTTTCCAGACATAACGTTTACAATTTGTTCTACATTTTAAATCATCTTCTATGCTTTCTCCTCGGGCTGTGTCTAAGCCCTGTCAATCCACCGCATTAGGAGGACCTCGTCAAGGCTTTCGCTGTAGGAGACAGTAGGATTGGACTCACTGCGAGGGGAGGTCGGCCCAGCAGACTTCACTCATTAAAGTGGGATTTCTGTGTCCATGGCATTTAGCTTACTCTTTTGTGTGTTTTTTTAGCTTTGTTTGTATTTTGCCTAGGTAACTCTCAGTTGCCAATTTTTGTACTTTATCACCCGCCTTTCATCCATTTTACATTTTCATATAACCATTCCTGGTAAATTCTTCCAGATGGCATTAAAATTTCTGAGTTCATGCTCTCACTTGGTTCCTTCAGCTTTTAAGGATTAAGTAATGTTTAACTTTACCATCCACAGTTGCTAAAGGGGAATCTAGTCAGTGTGCTCCTCTGGCCTTCCTAGGAAGCTGGGTTTTACCTTCTCTTTGGCAGAATTAGGGTGCTGTCTTCACTTTGGGAGTGATGACATTTTGTCAGGATATATCTAGAGCTGCTTTTCAAGTGTGGGGTTTTTTGGGGGTAAGAAAGGGTAAAGCTTTATCCTTTCAGCTGAGAGACATTTTCTTCTATTTCTAAAGAGTACATCATTCCAACCCCTATTTTTTCCTGGAAGTTGTATTGTATGATGGACCCTGTACTTGGCTTTGACTTGTGTGGGATCCTCTCCCCTATATTTTCTTTTATTTTTTTAAATATATTTTCTTGATTTTTTTACAGAGAGGAAGGGAGAGGGATAAAGAGTTAGAAACATCAATCAGCTGCCTCCTGCAACACCCCCACTGGGGATGTGCCCACAACCAAGGTACATGCCCTTGACCGGAATCGAACCTGGGACCCTTGAGTCTGCAGGCCGACGCTCTACCCACTGAGCCAAAGTGGTTAGGGCCTCTCCCCTATATTTTCAATAATCTTCCTTGCAGTCTGGTTTTTCTGTTTTCATAGAAGTACTTTCTTGTTTTAGGAAAGGCGATACAACACTGGATTTCAACAAGATTGCTACCTGAGATTTGTTGCTGCTGTTCTTACCTCTGATTCTGTTTATTGTTCTTCTCTTCCATGCTGTTGGTCTCGCCTAATGCCTGCTGGTCTCGGGTGGCCCACTAGTTATGAAGGAGTCACTCCTTGTCCGAAGGAGGCAGCTGGCCTGGCTTCTCCTGATAATGTACAGGCCTGTTCCCCTCGCCAGCACACCGCCTGGATGACTGTCCCTCTACGCTCTGCTTTCCTTTTCTTGAACTTGTTTGGACTAAACTGTCTTTGCAGTCACTTGTACTTTAAGCATCACATACACAGACAGATACACGAGGGAAGGATAAAGGTAAAGGTGCAGACTGCTCATCCCAAAGAGTCACACAATATAATCATGCACGTCTTGGAATAAAGAATTCAAAATGAGACTTTTAAATACTGAAAATCAGCCTCGAGGCTCTCCTCATCTATAAGGCCTGAATTCTGGGGAAAATGAATTTTGATATCCTGAGTCACTAACGTCACCATTTGGGAGAAATTAGATTCTGTGAATGACATGAAAGAAGCATCTTAGTTAAACCAAACTTTCAATGTGTGATAGCTGAATTGAGCCCGCTTCCAAAGACAAATAATTAAAAGAGAGAACAATGATAGACTGAAAAAGTTCAACTCATTCAAAGTAAAGCACTGGAAGTCTGACAGGGGTATCCTCGCCTCCCAGTGCCCCCACAGCCCGAGGCAAAGGCAACCGCCTGAAGGTCACACGCTCACCTCCCTCGGCGTTTGCTTGCTTCTCCACAGGACTTCTTCTGAAATACATTTGTCTTTATTATAACATTTAAACTTTATTAACTTTAAACAAACTCCATACTTAAGGTTGCTACTTGAGAGCCTATATGTAAAACCACTACTAGTAAAAGGTAAGTGAGTCATTTAAGCAGAAGTTAGAACTATTACTGATAGCACAGCATCAGTAAGGATATCCTAAAAGAAATCAAGAAACCGTTTTCAGCAGAGCATACTTTTCTAGGCAAGAAAGTCTACCTTTATATAATTTTAGAATCTCAATTTAATTAAAAATTCATTTCAGGTGCCTCATTGCTGAACCTAAAAAATGAGATGTGTTTCTCAGAGGGAAACGTGTGCCTGAGTGTAAGGGAGAGCTAGACCTTCCCAGCTCGCCTTTCTCCAAGAAGCAGAATTGCCCGGCCGGCGTGGCCCAGCAGTTCAGCGTCAACCATGAACCGGGAATCATGGTCCTTGGTCAGGGCACATGCCCAGGCTATGGGCTTGATCCTCAGTGGGGGCCTGCAAAAGGCAGCTGATCCGTGATTCCCTCTCTTCATTGATGTTTCTCTCCCTCCCTCTCCTTTCCTCTCTCTGAAATTAATAAAAACATTTTTTAAATTTAAAAATGAAAGAAGCAGCATCCTCTTTTCAGGAACCTGGTCTCACAGCGCTATGGAGAAACCCACCAAGGCAATGTGAGTGCGGGTGCTGATGCAGGTGCCACGCCTGCGCTCAGGTAAGGCAGCCGCCATCCCAGGCGGGCAGGAGAGGGTCTCAGGGACTCAGTGCAAGTCTCTCTTATTTAAAAAATATATTTTATTGATTTGTTATAGAGATGGAGAGGGATAGGGAGTGAGAAACATCGATGATAGAGAAGCATCGATCAGCTGCCTCCTGCACATCCCCTACTGGGGATGTGCCTGCAATCAAGGTACGTGCCCTTGACCAGAATCAAACCTGGGACCCTTCAGTCAGCAGGCTGACGCTCTATCCATGAGCCAAGACTCTTAGTATCTGCATGAATGCAATACATGAAGAGAAATCAGGCATTTCTTGGGATGCAAGGGGCAGAATAAATGATTCTTTCAGAGTTCCATTACCAAAAGGCAAATAAGCACACAGCTTAAGCATAGAAATAAGATTCACTGATGTTTGTCTGAAACTCCTCCATCTGCAGAAAGCATGATGGACAAGAATCCCAAAGAGCCAAATAAAATGCACTTGGAAACACTTTTCAGACACTCCAGAGCTTGACTGCGTCGGACCATCTCTGCTTGTGCCTGGTGCTTTGCACGTGGGTAAGAGGAATTAAAGGGAAATCATTGCAATCATAAGCAATGCTACCATCTAGGTCACAGGACATGTCGCCCAGTTTGACCCGCATGCCCAGTGCACCATGGAGCCCTGCAGGGAAGTAAACACGGAAGGAGGAGGGCGACTGTCACGCAGAAGCTGTGCCCAGGAGAACGTGCGCAATGCCAGGCACGATGGCTTCACGCTGCCCAGGGTCCGCATATCAGAGCATGGCATTGTGTGCGTGCACCTGCTGAGTAGATGGGTTTCTAGTTTTAGCCAACTAAAAGGTGGCTAATTGGCTGAGGAATACAGAACTGGCAAGTGGCTGAGAAAGATTCCTTCAAACAATCACGAACTATTTTGTTCCTCAGCTTTTGGAATCCAAGAATCCATTGCCAAATCCAAGGTCATGAAGAGTTATCCCTCTGCTTTCTTCTAAGAGTTAGAAGGAAACTATTCCAAGAGTGGCTTTAGTTCTTATATTCAGATCCTGGATCTCTTTCCATGTTTGTATATGGTGTAAGGATTCATCCCTTGACGTAGAGATACAGTTTCCCACTTGCTGAAGAGATAATTCTTTCTTCATTGAATAGTCCTGACTCTGGTAAAAATCAATTACATATAAACGGGAACATTTATTTCTGAGCTCACAGTCCCATCCCATTGGTCCATGCGTCTATCCTATGCCAAGGCCACACTGTGTTGTCTCCTGCAGCTTTATAGTCGTTTTGAAATTAGTGAGTGTGAAGCCTCAGTGTTGTCCTTTTTCAAGAGCGTTTGGCTGCTGGGGGTCCCTTGCGATTTTGTGCAAATAACTAAACTAGACTTGATCAAGACTAAATACTTTATGCAACAGAGGACATTATCAAGAAAGCTAATCGAGAACCTATATAATGGGAGAAAATAGAGATACATGATAAGGATCTAGTATCTAAAATATAGAGCATACTCTCACAACTGAATAACAAAAAGAAAAACCAACTAAAAATGGACAAAGAGCTTGAATAGACATTTCTTCAAAGAAGATAGACACATGACCAACAAGCCCATTATTAGTCATCAGGAAACACTGGTCAAAGCCACAGCTCGGCCCCCTCACATCCACCAGGATGGCTACCATTTAAAAACATAAAAACAAAAACAAATGGTAAAAACAAGTGTCATGGAAGATGTGGAAGAATTAGAACTCTGTGTACTGCTGGTAGAAATCTGGAAGGGCACAGGCTCTCTGAAAACAGTGAAACATAGAATTACCACATGATACAGCAATCTACTTCTAGGTATACATCCAAAATGATTTAAACAGTGTGTAAGTGACATATCTAATCAATAAAAGAATAATATGCAAATTAACCATCACTCCGAGATGCCTACGCCATGCCCACCAGCCAATCAAAGCGGCTGTGTGCAAATTAACCCAGCCAAGATGGTGGCCGGCAGCCATGGAGCTAGAGCAAACAGGAGGCTTCCATTGCACCAGCGATGGAGTTGAAACTGCCTGACTGGGCCAGCCGAGCCTCTGCTCACAGCAACAATGTTTCAATTATAGAGGCCATGGAGCTGAAGCAAATAGGTGGCTTCGTTGCCTGACTAGGCCTCTGCTCAAGGCAACAAAGTTTCAATTATAGAAGATAAATAAACCCCAGAAACCTGATTCCAGCCAGCCTTGCTGGGACGTTGGGTCAATGGGAGCTGTGGACAGCCTGAAAACGGCCCTCAGCCCCTCACCCAGGCAGGCCAGGCACACCAGCAGGTGGACATCCCCAGAGGGGTCCCAGACTGCGAGAGGGCACAGGCCGGGCTGAGGGACCACCCCGAGTGCACAAATTTTTGTGCACCGGGTCCCTAGTCCTTTATAATAAAAGGCTAATATGCAGATTGGCCCCTCAACCAGGGGTTCACCTGGAAGTTCAACCAGGAGTTTGACCAGGGTGCGGAGCCGGCCGCTAATCACCTGAGATCCTTCACCCCTGCCAGCCCAGCCTGCACAAATTCATGCACCGGGCCTCTAATAGGTATATAACTGAAGAGATATTTGCACAACCATGTTCCTAACAGCACTACTCACAATAATTAAGAGGTGGGAGCAAGCCAAGTGCCCACCAATCTGGATAAACAGAATGTGGCCTATACGCAATGGAGCACTGTTCAGCCTTGAAAGGGAAGACAGTTCTTACAAATGCCACAACGCAGGTGCACCCCGCGGACATCACGCGGAATAAAGTAAACCAGTCACAAAAGGACAAACAAGGTCTGAGCCCACTGCTATGCGGTCCCTGGAGTAGTTAAAAGAACAGAGACTGAGGGCATAATGCTGGGTGGAGGGCTGGGAGGGGGGCTACTGCTTAACGGGGACAGCGTTTCAGTTTTGCATGATGAGGGGTTCTGCAGATGGCGGGCGGTGAAGGCTGCACAATGTGCTTAAAACCCTGCTCCTGCACACTCCAACACGAATGCGATGGTAAGTGTTAAGTTCTGTGTATTTTGCCACAGTAAAAAATATATGATTGTGAGGAACAATGAATGTGAGCACAGTTAGCACCACGTTATACAGTATAAGCAATGTGGGTGTAACCTGATCTGACAGAACCAAAACTATCTAATTTCCTGAGAAGACTAATTGGAATTTGCACCGACATTCACAGTAGCATGAAGCGTGACCATCAGCCAGAGCATTTGAACTCCACCGCAGTCCGCGTGGCCCAGCCGGGAGCCACCGCCGCACCTGAGTGCAGCAGAAAGGAGACAGACGCCCTGCACTGAGCTCAGAGCACCGAGTGTGGAAACGAATGCTTCCCCATGTGCCCCCAGGGGCGAGGGGGGGAAAAGCTGCAGTGCATTTCCACAGCTTTCCACGGAAGACAATAAAAGGAAGAAAACTTTACCCTTTGCAATAGCATGGATGGACCTGGAGAGCATTATGCTAAGCGAAATAAGCAGTCAGAGAAAGATAAATATCATGTGATCTCACTCATATGTGGAATCTAATGAACAAACTGAACTACCAAGCAAAACAGAGGCAGACTCCTAGGTAGAGCCCATGCAGACAGCTCTGGTGGGTTAAGGGGTGCAGGGTGGGGTGGATGGAAGGACTGAGCAAAAAAGAAAGAGAGAGAGAGAACTCAAGGACATGGACAAGTGTGATGACTGTGGGGGAGGAGGGGAGGAGAGCACAGGGGGTAAATGGTGATGCAAAAATAGAAAGAATGCTAAATGGCTCGCACAATTCTGATATTGATTACAAGATGAAGTGAGAATATGCAGAGACATTGGGGAAAGGCAACTATTTCACTTCGCCGGTGTCTTCTCACTTTTTAAAACGCTATTACATGTGAGTGACATTGTGTATTTATTGGTCTGCACGGCTCTACGACATAAAAACAAACCTCAGGCTATTTTAGCAAAATTTAACAATACATCATATTTAATCTAACATATTACAAAACTTCATTAAACTTGATTTTTTTTTTAATGCTTAAATCCTCTTCTTATTGAGAGCGCAAGGCAAGAAGCCACAAACCACTGGAAAAGACTCAGTTTCCTGCTGTGGTAAAAATACAGAAAATAACACAGCGAATGGTATAGTGACGCCTGAAATGCATACCTTCCTCTGAGTCCTACATGGAAGTAATAGGAAATAATGCTGAAGGTTTGAACAAAGCAATATTACAAGTCTCACGGGGCAGAGAATGGCTAACAGTTGAGCGAAAGTACGAATGAATCAAACCCACCGCTGTGCCTCTGCTGCCATTTGCTGGCATGACTCTCGGCAATAGCGGGCTCTGGCACATGGCTGTGGGTACATGAGCGTTGGCACTTTCTCCCTCCACCCCCGGGAGACCGTGCCCTGAGGGAAAGACTCATCCACCTGCCCATCAGGGCATGTAACCCACCCAGACTTGTCAGAAGCAGCGAGCACCCTGCCCAGTTTCCTTCTCTGCCCAAACACATTATTGTAAGGCAACAAGGAGAACTGCAGCAGGGAAGATAAATGTGCTCTAGAAAGAACCATAATACATTGTTGAAAAATCTACATATGAAAACCACTCACAGGGTGGCAGGGTCAACAGAAATAAAAAATCACGGAAGGATGTGTGTCACATTACAGAGCCGAGGAGAAGGGCTGAGCCCGTCACTCACCAGCCCTTGTTACAGCCAAGACGTTGCAGCCAGAAGCACACAGAGCTGAGGGGCACCGCGTATTTGGGTATTTCATTTATTTTTAACACACAGGAAAGCCTTTAGGACAGATAGGTTCTTCACAGCATGTCTACGGAGAGGGAGCAACACAACAACTTCTACCACATGTTGGTTCACTACTTATCTTATGACAAAAAAAAAATGTGCTGCAGAACTAAAGGGCACGAGTTGTGTGTGTTGCTGTTTTTATTTTAAAAAGCAACTGTTCTAAACTCATTTGTGGTGTCTGTGTGGCAGGTGGCTTCAGCAGTGTGCCATAGAGCAGGACTTTTTCAAAAGTAAACACCCTCCCTCTGGGCCTGCCATAAATATGAGCAGGGGACGCAGGGCCTGCTCTGGAAAGAGCTGTCTTACGAAGAAAGCGTTTTGGAATAAAAAAGATGTATAAAAATTCTTCCACCGCGACTTCTCCAGAAGCCATGCAAAGGCATCCTAAAAAGCATTCCCATCTGCACAATAAAACTGGAAAATCAAATCTTTTTTCATTTTAAAGGTCTCCCAAATGAAGGGTTTCGTGGGTATGGGTGCGTTTGGTGAAACACATCAGTGCAATATGGACACCTCAGAGGTGGCAAGCGGCCAGCAGGACTCCCTGGGGAGCAGCCATTGGCAGGAAGATCTGAGCCCATTGACCTGTGAGACCTGGTGCCTGGGGGAGGGAGTCCCAGGGGGCGGGCACTAGCATGGCTTGTTCCAGGAGCATGGAAGGTTCTGGGTGCAGGAGGAAGACAGGAGGCCAGAGATGCAATGGGCAGGGGATAGGAGCGGGCCTGTCGAGGCAGCTTCCACTCTGAGGAGGAGGAAAGGCCTCGGAGGGCTCTGAGAAGAGGCAGGGCTGACTCCTGCTGCCCTGGGCCTCCCGAGGACTCCGACGGACAAGAGTGGAGGCAGCAGGCCCCTCGGGAGGGCGAGGGTGCCAGCAGGAGAGGTGGGGGGATGCCACTGGCCCTGGTTCGCTCACCAGTCAGTCAGCCTCACACCTCCATCCTCGGTATGCTCCCCACCATGCTAAACCCACCCTCCAATGGCGTCACCTGGTTCCACGACTTTGGGTCCAACCATCTGCCCAGGGCCATCTGCCCAGGCATGCCCGCGGCCAGGCCTCTCGCCCAAGTGCAGGCGCTCAAGGCCCGCTCTCTCCTGGGTGTTGCCACTTGAAGCCCTGGAGACAACCCGAAGGCAACGTGAGCACTGCCCACCTCCCCGTGACCCAGAACGGCCCCCCGCCTCTCAGTCCACCGCTACCTTCGTCCTCCAGGCCGGCCCACACCCTCGGAGTCCTCCTGAGTCCCTCTCGTTTTCTTGTGCCTCACGTTCAACCCATCAGCCAAGTGTGCAAGTGGCATCTTCAAAACACGGCCAGACCTGACCATAAGCCACCTCCCTTGCTCCCAGGCTCTCCGCACGCCTGCCCCTCTCGCCTGGACCCCTGCAGCGGTGCCTGAGTGCGCACTTTGCTTCAGGCCCGGGCACTGGACCACATCATTCCTGCGCAAACGCGCCACCTCCCGCCCAGTCTCCCTGCGAATGGCAGCTCGAGGGCTCTGCCCCCGCCTTGTGTCCTTCTGTTTCCCCCTCCAACGCAATCCAGACACATTTGTGTTTTCAGTGCCCCTGGGACGCACCTGGCATGCTCTCCTGCCTCAGAGCCGTCGCACCAGCTGTTCCCGCCACCTGTTCCACCCTTCCTCCCGCCTCCCGCAGACTAAGTTCAAATCCCGCCTCCTCAGCGAGAACTTCCCTGACCACCGGTCAGAATTTATAATCCCACCCTCGGCCCCGCTGTAACCCCTTCCTGCTTGACTTCTTCTATAGCACAACTTCCTTCCTGACATACTATATATCTTGCGGCTTTAAAATTTGTGCTTAATTCCACTGTATTATAAGCTCTAGGAGGATTGTCTGTTTCATTCACGAGCGTCTCCCTAATGCTTGAACACTTTGTATCTAAGTCTGCATTTGACTTCCAGTGAACAGACCAGGCTAAGTGAGCTTCGTGGGCAGAGGCGGTGGATGCCGTCTCAGGGCCATGCATCTGTGTTCCCTGTCCCCACAGGCGAGCTGAGTGGCTCTCAGATGTGGCTTCCATCCTGCAACAACCAGGACCAGCGGGGACCATGCCCCTCGTGTAATGACAGTGCGGTGCTGCCGCTGGTGATGGCCCGCGCACGGCCCCTGCTCTGAGGGAGCACTAACCAAGCCAGACCAAGACCCCCTGCAGGCCTGTGGGGGAGGATCAGGAGGGTGGCATGGTTCCCAAGTCACCAAGGGAGAAACAATGAGGCGAGGCTGGAAAGGGCGCCTGGCCACGGCCACCAGGCACTCAGAGGGTATCGGGCAGCCATGAGGGATCGGGCTTCAACACAGGAAGTGGACGGAACACCTGTCAGAGCAAATCGAGCCCCTCGCAGGCAGGCTAGGTTGGAGGGAGAGCAGGGATGATGGGACATCGATCGGTGAGATCAGGCTGGTGGGGAGGGAGTGAAGATGTGGAGAGGAAAGTGTCAGGAAAACTCCCAGGGCTTCCAATTGGTAGAACTGGAGACGAATGACATCACGGTGGAGAGGGGTGGGGTGGCGAGGTCCACTGCAGAGGGAGAGCCCAGGCTTGGGTTTCAGTGTGCGGAGCCCGAGTGTCTTGGACAGTGGAGGGCTCGCACCGAGGGGACAGGTGACATGCATCCCGGGCCAGCTAGCACCTGAGATTGGGGCGCACAGGTGGGGTTCCCCGTGGAGGGAGGGCCCGAAGCCCAGCCTGCGGAGGAAGAGCTGTGAGAACAAGAGAGCAGGGGCTCAGCCAAGCCCGGGGACCGGTGTGAGCCTGAAAGGCAGTGAGCATGCAAGAGCCGGAAGCAGGGGTGACCGAGGGTGAAGCAGCTGCACCACAGGGCCATGTTACAGAGGCGAGGAGAGGTACAGCCCCCAAAGAGGAGGGCTCCCCAGCATGCATGGCACCAGAGCTGAAGTACAGACAGCCGTGGGAAGCACTGGGGCCGGAGGCCATGGAGTCCCCAGCGAGAGGACCCGGAGGAGGCATTGGGGCGCGGGGGGGTGGGGAGGTGGGGAGCCGCGCTACAGGAGCCAGGAGTGAGCATGAGCTGCAGACGTCAGCAGGGCAGCTCAGACACCATCCCAGGACTTGGGCTGTGAGCTGGAGCATATGAATTGGTGGCTGAGTGGTACCCTGTTTTGAAAGTTTAAAGGTTTCTTTTTAATTAATGTTAAAATTCAGAGACATGAACATCTAATCTAATAAAAGAGTAATATGCAAATTAACCCTCACTCTGTTACACCTAAGCCATGCTCACCAGCCAAGCCACGCCCACCAGCCAGTTAGAGCAACACTATGCAAATTAACCCAGCCAAGATGGTGGCCAGAAGCCATAGAACTAGAGCAAACAGGAGGCCAGCAATGGAGGAAACTGCCTTCCTAGGCCAGCTGTGGCCTTCACTCAAGGCAGCAAAGTTTCAATTATAGAAGATAAATAAACCCCAGAAACCTGCTTCCAGCCAGCCTCGCAGGGACGTTGGGTCAATGGGAGCTGTTGCCAGCCTGCAAACAGCCCTCAGCCCCTCACCCAGGCTGGCCAGGCACCTCAGTAGGGACCCAAACCCTGAAGGGGCTGTGGGAAGCCTGAAAACGGCCCTCTGACCCTCACCCAGGCTGGCCAGGCACCCCAGTAGGGACCTGAACCCTGAAGGGGCTGTGGGCAGCCTGAA
>PVJC01008645.1:0-47988 GCA_004026665.1 Murina feae | reverse complement strand
GGGCTGGGTGCGGCCTGCCTCCCAGGCTTGCCTACTGCCCATCTTCCTCCAGCCACCAGAAAGCAGGGAAAACCCCGCCTCGTGGTCAGGGCAGCCTTTTCCTGCTCCCTGATCCCCGGAAGGGGTCTGGAGAGCTGCCAAGCAGGACTCCAGCCCCCAAGAGCTTGCTTTCCCGCTCCCCAGTGGCCTCCAGAGGGCCTGGGGAGCCGCCAAGCAGGCCACTGACTTTTTCCCACTCACCGGTCCCCTGCAGCCTTGCTTTCCCGCTCCCCGGTGCTCCGCAAAGGGCCTGGGCAGCTGCCAAGCAGGCCGAGACCGCCCCGCTGCCTCTTTCCCACTCCCCAGCCAGCCACCTTGCTTTCCCACTTCCTGGTGCCCTGCAAGGGGCCTGGGAAGCCCACCAAGCAGGCCGCCGACCCTGCTGCCTCCTACCCGCTCCCCAATGCCCCTCCAAGGGCCTGGGAAGCCCACCAAGCAGGCTGCCAACCCTGCCGCCTCTTACCCGCTTCCCGGTGCCCTCCAACCCTGCCGCCTCTTTCCCACTCACGGGTCCTGGGTCCTGCGCTGTCCCGCCCTGCAGCCGCTCTGTGCACTCGGGAAGTCCCTCAGCCTGGCCTGTGCTCTCTCATAGTCTGGGACCCCTCGGGGGATGCCCACCTGCTGGCGTGCCTGACCAGCCTGGGTGAGGGGCTTTAAGGCTGCCCACAGCTCCCATTGCCCAACGTCCCTGCAAGGCCGGCTGGACGCAGGTTTCCTATAATTGATGCTGTTCCTTTAAGGCAGCCTTTTACTAACGAATTCTCCTCTCTGCCTCACCTCGTGGCTTCTATAATGAAACAATTGTTACACTTAATTGTTGCAAATGTGCGTGTTTGCTTCAGGCCAAAGGCTAAGGAGCCAGCGAGCAGGTAGTTTCGCTCTTGCTCCTGCTGCAATGGACGCTGCCTAAACGTTTACTCAGGTCCGTGAGTGGCGGCCGCCATGTTGGCTGAGCTAATTTGCATACAGCCGTTCTGATTGGCTGTGGGCGTCCCAGAGAAACGGTTAATTTTACTATTCCGCTTTTATTAGTTTAGATTGAATGTTTACCATGTGTTTGAGGTATAATACTAACTCATTTGAAACAGAGGCCCAGAAAAGTTAAGTCAGAGGTCATACAGCTAGTAAGTGGCAGGGCAGAATTTACATTTGGGCTGTCTGGTGATAGAGGCTGTGTCCAACCATTGCCTCTTTAGGCTGGTAAAATGTAATGCCTCGGTCCCTACTTGTGAAAGTAGGGCTCTGAGACAGCTGGCTTCAGAGGTCAAGCCTGGGAACACTTCTCTGAAGCCAGGATTTTGAGTCATCCACTGTGAAGCCTCGTGAAAGATTGCAGGACAGTAGTGGTCATTGCCCCCAGGGATGGTAAGACCCTAGTACTTTCTGTCCAAATAAAAAGTTTATTGAAACAAATTATAATGATTTCAGCGCACACTCCTTTTATAGTCTAATTAACATTTTGTTTCGCAAGTATTGTGTAATTCAGTGGCATTTAGCTGTTCTTTTTTTCCTTTGACTAATGTACCCTAAGGTGATCAATAATAGATTTATTAGATGACCAAAGAAGTTTAAAAAAAAATGCTGAAAAATTAGTGGTAGATCCAAGCAAGAGGGAAACAAATGAATAATTTTATGTACTCTTCAAGATGTATTACACATTGCCACAATTTCACAATCTACAGCAAATCTCTTCGAATTCTACACTATTTCTTGGCAAGACAGTGGTGCACATAGTTAAGTTTCCAGTGGTTAAAACTGTTGAATTGCTCTCCAACTCAGCTGCTTTGTCTTGGTTGGTCTCTCTCACTGAGATGAGAGAGTGGTCCTTACAGCATCAGAGCCTTGGGGAGCTCCTCCATCTGTCTGGGCCAGCAGTTGGGAGCCTGCTGCCTCAGTAGCACATGTGTGTAGTAGCTTGTTCTTCATTTAAGTGAGAGAACCCAATCTGGGTTGCTTAGTAGATACTGGAATATCTTGCAGGATTCTGGGGAGAAGGATGAAGAGGGACCTGAGAAGCAGTGCCTGATCCCTGAGGGAATGCTGGGAACTTTTCCTTCTAGCCCTTTGTCTCTGCAGACCTACTTACTTTGCTGGCCCATCATTGATCTCCTGCTTTCACTTCCTTCTCCTCTGTTAAAATTAGAAAATATTTATCATTTAGATTTCTCTGGAGGGTAACAATGGTGCACTGTAAAGATTGTAGTCTTTGAAATCTGACTGACCTAGATTTCGTAGTTCAGTTTTGCCACTTGCTGCTTCTACCACTTTGGATGAATCATTTATCCTCAGTTTCCTTATGTAATATGCAATGTATTGAGTTTCAGGGAGAACTGAATAAGATTCTCTATATAAAGCATCTGTATTTTTGAACATATGTTCTTCTCTTCATTGTTAAATGGTTGCTTGACTAATAATGGAACACAAACGTAGTTGTGCATGACATTTTATTCACTCAGGTGCTTGTAAACGTATGCTCCTGCTGTGAAGAGGGAAACTGCAAGGTTGCAGCAACAGACTGAAGGGGGATTTACTTCTGTGAGCGTGGCACTGGGTGGCATTTATACTGAGTCTACTGTGTTAGGCCAGAGGAGAAATCTGATTTAACCCATGCGTGATGGTCCGCTGGCTAGAGACAAGGAAAGCTGACTTCCTTAGGAATAGCCTCATACTTCTTGAAGAGAACGCTCCGAGTTTTGTCAGGCTCAAGAACCCGTGCTCTTTCTTCAAAAGTTTCTTCTAGGACCTAGCCCGAAGGCTAACCAGTGTTAGCATAGGTCTGGCTCCTCTCTAAATTGCCCAATCGCTTTGTTCCTCAGCAAGAGCAGAGAGGTTTGGGGCTCCACTCTTCTTCCCCTGTGGTCCCACATACATATCTGTAACTCTGGTTCACGTAGAAATCTTTGCACTACAGCCTCCCCTATCTGATATGCTAGATATCATATCCATGTTGCCTTTCTTTCTGTGGTTATGAAATTTCTAAGGAAAAAGAGGATCCGTAGACCCTTGGCTTTTATGGTTAAATATTCATTAGTTTTACTGTTCATGAGTCACCCAACTAATCCAGGTCTTGTAGTCACTTGTCACTTTGTAGGCAAAGATTTTGATTGTTTTCACAATGAGATGCGCTGGTGTAAAGATTAAACTGGGTGAGGGAGCCTTACCATCTATCCAGACTCTTCTTAGCATCTAACTGAAAATTCATGAATTTTGCTCACAAAGGCATATCTGTGATTACTTTCTTAAAATGAGGTACATTTTATTCCTTTGTGAAGAATAGTTCTGGAAGTCAAGTAAATTCTAATGTCTGGTGTTGGAAGAGAAAATAACATGAAGAAATATAAGACAATAATGCTTCTGAACCAAGAGATACATTTAGGTTTGAAAAAAGCACAGAATGGGACATCAGATCTCACAGTGGTTACTATATGTGACATGAATATAAGTTTACATGTTCTCTACATGCAATGAAGCAATGGTGTTTTGTGACAGCATTTCAATAAATATTATAACTAGCCCCCAAACTTTATTTTCTGGATGATGTAATAGAGGGACATTTGAGAACTGGGAAATTCACAGAGGTCTTGGGATGCAGTTTTTGTGATTCTTAAGGAACTGCAATTTTCTTCTTAAAATAACAATAATAGTTGCTATTTAATTAGCATAATTGCACACAGAGCCCACTCCTGGGTGCTCCTTATATGTTATTATGTTTAGTTCTCACAAGTATATGAAGGAAATGTTAACCCTATTTAAAGATGAAGAACTGAGAGTCAGGGAAATAAATTACCTTGTCCAAGGTCACACAGTTTGAATTTCCATGCGTAGCCCACTCATTTTCAAAATTACTGTAAAGGGATGCTTTATGCATTATTATGCAAAATTGAAACAGTTGCTGTGATTTTTCTCCTCCAAACCTGCAAGACAAGTCACTTTTTTTCCTTTTATATTTTGACTTTAGAAAATGAGAGAATCTTTTGCTTATATGCCTAATTCCATCATGCCACTTGTATGAATTCTAACATTTGCCCCTCTAATCACAAAGATGGTAATTATTCCTAGAATTAGAGGAGGACTTAGAATATTTATTTTAATTTTTATATTGATTTAGCATTTTAAAATTTACAAAAGGCATTGAAGTGGCTTGGAACTTAAACATAATAGAAAATAAATAAGTAAATAGATCACCTAAAACCTGTAGAGTAGGTAGATAAATACATAAGAAAAGCTGATTTATACACCTGATTGCTAAAATTATTCTAAATTTATAGCAGTAAAATAAGGAAAATACAATTTATATTCTACATTACCTTTTGTAATAGCAAAAGCATGCAAAGTAATCTGTAGATATTTTTAATACTATGTATAAGAAGGAATTTTTATAAATACAAATTCAGATTTAGTCTCCTGAACTAATAGGTATCACTCAGTGCTGAGGTAACATGGTTTGAATTCACTGCTTTGTACTTTTAGACACAGAGCAAACAAACATATCTGTAACACATATTGAATACAGTAGAAGGGAAACTACCATGCCAAAAAAACTGTAGAAAATATCATTTAGAGAAGTCTTTAGCTGTGTATGAGTACAATAGTAAATTCAATTTCAGATTCTGTGGCTTGGCTTTTATGTAGATAACCTCAGCTGTGTTCATATAATTTACTATCCCAACTGGGACACTTTTGAGAGAAAAAGGAGAACCAGTAATCCTATATAATAAAAGAGTAATATGCAAATTAGGAGTCACTCCCTGACAAAGATGGCTTCCCCCATGGACACAAGATGATGGCGCCCAGTCCAGCTCAGCCCCACCACTGAAGTGGTCAGGCCTGTTAGCTAGGCAGGTGGTGGGGGAGGCAGGGGGCCCAAGGGGCGGAACAGGTGATCCGAGGGGGCTGGGGGATCCCCTGCCCAGGCCAGAGAACTTCGCCAGCAGCCTCAGGCATGGGCAAGGGTGGAGCCGAGCCGATAATTGGAGGGGGCAAGGGCAGAGCCTGTGATGGGAGGAGTATGAGGGTGCCCTACCCAGGCATAAGGCCTGGGTCAGAGGCCTGCAGGGGCCTGGGTTCGGCAGAGCCAGCCATTGGAGGGGTAGGGGTGGAGCCTGCAATCGCAGGGGTCTGGGCACCGGTGGAGCCAGCAAAGTAGGGGTCTGGGGGCCCCTGCCCAGGACTGCAGCCTTGGCCAGAGGCTGCCAGTTGGGCAAGGGCACAGCCGGCAATGGCAGGGGGCAGAATCAGAGTCAGTGATTGCAGAGGCCTGGGCTCTGTGAAGCTGGTGATTGGAGGGGTTTGGGGGTCCCCTGCCCAGGCCTGCAGCCTTGGCCAGAGGTTACAGGCCTGGGCAGGGGTGGAGCTGGGATTGGAGGGGCAGAGGTGGAGCTGGTGATGGGAGTGAACTACAGAGGAAACACCTTTTCTGACCGCTCATTGGCTAAGCTCCCTGTATGCCACTGGTAATATTCTTAGTAACTTGGGTAATAAGAATCCTTAAAGGTGATCTAGGGTTTTTCCACCATACTTCTGGAGAAAAAAAAAAATGAATGTCCACTGTTAGAGGGCTAAGAAATGTCATATCCTGCCCTACCCAATTTGGCTCAGTTTATAAAGCCTCAGCCTTCTGACTGCAGGGTCTGGGTTCAATTGTGACCAAGGTCATGTACCTAGGTTGCACGCTTCTCCCTGGCCGGGGCCCAGGTTAGGGCATATGCAGGAGGCAACCAATCAAAGTGTTCCTCTCACTTCAATGTTTCTCTCTGTTTTTCTCTTCTCTTCCACATTCTCTAAAAATCAATGGAAACATATCCTCAGGTGAGGATTAAAAAAAGAAATAAAGAAAGAAATGTTATATCCTGTGAAAGACACATCTTGAAAATGGCTAAAGAAAGTTGTCATATTTTCATGGTGAAGGGACTGGAGTCCGCGTTAATGAAAACACCTTGGTGGCTACGGTGACTGGCAGTGGCTGCAGCAGCAGGGTGATGGGGTTGTTGGCTTCTCCTGATTAGCCTGGTTGCCTCCCACAAAGGGAGGCCAGACTGTGGCTTAGGCCTGCTCCCCAAGGGGATCAGGGAGTGGACTTAAGCCATCAGTAGTACACCCCCTAAGGGCTCCCAATGTGTGCAAGGGGGCCAGCTGGTCTGAGGAAGCCACCCCCCTCTCCAGTGCACGCATTTTGTGCACCGGGCCCCTAGTAATTATATAAAATCAAGAAATGTCAAAACACTGTCCCTTCACACCGGGACAATGATAACACTAGGTAAGAGTAGATACCAGACTCCAGTGTGGTTGTTGCGAATATTGAAGGCCAAAAAATATCTATATATATAAAAGACTAAGTGTCTGTCCATCCAATCAGTAGCTATGATGTGCACTGACCACCAGGGGGCAGACGCTCAACACAGGAGCTGACATGACACACACTGGCCATTTAAAAATAAATGGCACTGTGGACCTGGCACCGATAAACCAACACTTGGCTACCCCCAAGTGGGACACAGGCCCCGCCACCAAATTGCAGCTGATACTGCCAAGACCCCATTGCTCAAAATGTGGCGCACAGCCCAGCCCAGCCCAGAAATGGTTGCTGTGAGCACTAGATAATGATGTCACTTAGCAACACCCAGCTTCCTCTCCCCAGCAACTAGCCTCCTTGGAGTTTCTTCATCCCAGAAACCCAACTTGCTTTATAGCCAAGTGCAAACATTTTACACTTTAACCAAATGTTTGTGAAGCATTTTCCCATCCCTCATTTCATTTGATCCTCACAGAAGTCTTGGAGTAGATAGTAGGAGACTCCGTAGAATCCTATTTTCTTTTCATTAGCAAGATGTGAATAGCGATATTACTACAAATCCATGCCCTGGGACACTAGTTTGCAATAATCTTGTGGACTTTTAAAGTACTTGGTATCCAAGTTGTTAGGATAACCTACTGGTTCTCTCCCTCTCTTGCTCTTTTGTTGTTGTTCATCCTTGCTTGGAGGATATTTTTTCCATAGATTTTCCGAGAGAGTGGAATGGAAAGTGGGGGAGGAGAGAAAGGGAGAAAGAGAAAGACATTGATGTGAAAGAGACAAATTGGTTGCCCCTCCACACACACACACACACACACACACACACACAACCCACCCCCAACCAGGGCCTAAGAGGGAACCTGTTACCCACATATGTGCCCTTGACCTGGAATCAAACTGTGACCCTTTGGTCTGCAGCTCAATGCTCTAACCACTGAACACACCAGCCAGAGTATCCACTGGTTCTCTTTTATTTTTTAATTTTGTTTTATTGATTAAGGTATTACATATGTGTCCTTATTGTCCCATTGCCCCTCTAGCCCCCCCCCCCACTCATGCCCTAACCCCCTGTTGTCTGTGGTTAGGCATATATGCATGCATACAAGTCCTTTGGTTGATCTCTCCCCTTACCCCCATCCTCCCCTACCTTTCCTCTGAGGTTTGACAGTCTGATAGATGCTTCTGTGTCTCTGGGTCTGTTTTTGTTTATCAGTTTATGTTGTTCATTATATTCCATAAATAGGTGAGATGTGATATTTATCTTTCTCTGACTAAATTATTTCACTTAGGATAATGCTCTCCAGTTCTATCCATGCTGTTGTAAATGGTAAGAATTCCTTCTTTTTTACAGCAGCATAGTATTCCATTGTGTAGATGTACCACAGTTTTCTAATCCATTCATCTGTTGATGGGCACTTAGGCTGTTTCCAAATCTTAGCTATGGTGAATTGTGCTGCTATGAACATAGGGGTGCATATATCCTTTCTGATTGGTGTTTTTGGTTTCTTGGGATATATTCTCAGGAGTGGGATCACTGGGTCAAATGGGAGTTCCATTTTTAGTTTTTTAGGAAACTCCATCCTGTTCTCCAGTCTGCATTCCCACCAGCAGTGCAGGAGGGTTCCTTTTGTTCGCATCCTCACCAAGCACTTGTTGTTTGTTGCTTTGTTGATGATAGCCATTCTGACAGGTGTGAAATGGTCACTGGTGCTCTTTTAAAAAAATTTAAAAAGTTGAATATAACTCTCTGACCTTGACTCATTTCTTAGTCACCTTCCCTGTGGGGATTTCTCATTCGTCACCACTGAAATCCTCAAACTGTCTCCAGAGAGGTTCTGTAAAGGCTGATTTTCTGCATGAGTCCTCTTTTTGTAGAATTGACCCCCATCTTTATCAGTTAAACAGAATTTAACAGAAGGCTCAGAGATTACAGATGAATAATATATGCAAGGTGACAAGTGTCTGGATAACCTGGTTTACAGAACAGAATTTACTCACCTTCCTTTGGAAGCGCTTCTGGGCTGCCTGCCAGGTTCTTGGCACAGCTCCACCTGATGGTGCCCATCTTGTTCCATCCACACCTTACAAGAGTTTTCTTAGGTGTGTTTATCCTACTAGGAACCCAGGCAGAGAAGAGGGAGGCCCAGGGAGAAACATGGTTCTTCTTTTCTCCTGCTTTATTCTTCTCTTCTAGTTTCTCGTTTCTTACTAAAAACGTCTT
Organism: Murina feae; assembly: GCA_004026665.1. Classification (NCBI taxonomy): domain Eukaryota; kingdom Metazoa; phylum Chordata; class Mammalia; order Chiroptera; family Vespertilionidae; genus Murina; species Murina feae. The sequence goes on along the minus strand of PVJC01008645.1, from coordinate 39,436 downwards.
TTCTGGATTATTGACAACAGGAATGTGGACCCATTCAGAAGTTCTTTTCCTTCTTGCCAAAGGTGTCCCTAATTTTATGAGCTTATTTTATTAAATCATAGCATGAATGTAAGTGACACAGAGAGAACTGTAAGAAGACCCTTTTGCTTCATATAACCCATGGAAGTAATCCCTTTGGTGTGAAAACATTGAAACAGTACCAGCTGCACATTCTTTCTATATAATAAGTATTGAAAATATTTGCATTATTAAAACTGACTGTGGGAGAAAACAGTCTTCTGGCTAGATATTAAAGGATTAAAATGGAGCTATTGATTCAGGCATCCATTTTTATATTAATAGTCATAGAAATCATCATTAGGGACTACATATTTATTAAAATTACCTTCTCCAGGTATTGTTCATAATTTTCACTTTACAGTTATTTGGAGCAGGTCTGTGGGACAAATCTATAATATATTCAGTGATTTTATATAACTACTAGTGGCCTGGTGCATGAATTTGTGCACATTGAAAGGGATTTAATTAGAAGAAATATTTTAATATCACTATTTGCCAAGTCCTGAGTATGGGTGTTTGGCTCCCTTCTCCCTCCTGTCAGAGTCTGTGATGGCACCCACGAGGATGCAGCATCAAAGCAGGTGCCCTGTGGGGCTGCAAGACTCTCTCGAGTCCCTGAGTCTCGCAGCCTCGTGGAGCCAGCACCCCAGGAGACACAGGGCTGGTGAGGGAGATGAGAGTGGTGGCCTGGCTCTAAGAAAAATGCCCTGGGCCTCCCAGGGTTACCTCTAGGTTACTCCATGAAAAGGGCCAAAGGTGTCGGGGCTGAGTGTGGAGCCAGTGGAAGCAGTGGTGGAAGAAGCTATCGTGACTGGCTCTTTGCCTATCATAGTGGCGGGACTGCAGCAAACAGAACATGCCTTGGTGGGAATGTCTCTATCAAATGAGCTGGGTGGGGGCTGTTTTAGAACATGGCTACCTGGCTATCAGGATTCCACATTCTATTGAGCTCCATCATCAGGAAGTGAGGTCACTGCTCTTGTGTGGGGAGAAGCTCAGACTTAAGGGACCAGGCAGTGACCAGGGAGGTTTTCTGTCATGTTCATACCGCAGGTCAAGGCTGGGGGGTGGATGTGGAGTCTGGGCAGCTCCCTCAAACCCAACACTGGAGTGACTCTCATTTCCCCCAGGTGGAGGTGGAGTGGGGATGGTGCCCTTTGCCCTGATGCTTAGCCCACGGGGCTGCCAGACTCCCCCGAGTCCTGGAGTTCCACAGCCCCACAGGACTCCCCCAATGCACCTCCTGGTCAACTTCCCTCCAGCACCCTCGTGCACACAACATCAAGCCCAGCTCTGACCACCTGCACATGCCTGCTGTGTGCGCAGCCATCTTGTGACGGCGTGAGGACCACCTAGGCTTTTATTAGTAAGATAACATGGTTTCATTAGTTTTTTTTCAGGCAAACTGTAAGTTTCATAATTTTATATACCTGTGATGTTTCCACCAGGTGTTTTTAAGTTCTTTCTAAATTATATTGCCTTAGATTTGTTAACTATTAATTGATTAAACCATTAGAGGGAATAATCAAACATATACTAATCCCTGCCACTATCCAAGGTGAGGCCTTACTAATTCATACCAAGATCATTCTAGGGTCCTTCTCACTGGTGGTCCTGTTGAAAGCTGTCAGCACATGGGCTGAGTTCAGCTTTGAACAATCAATCAATCAATTAGTCAATCAGCTAGAAAGTACTTTTAAATGATTTGACATCTATGAATTAAAAAAGGTCACATCAAAATCTGTATTTCCATTTTTTTCTGAAAGAAGTAGAATATTTGGAAAAATTGGACCTGCCAAATTTATAATGGTTCTACTCAATTTCTAGACTTGAGTAGATCCTTCTTAAAACTACTTTTACAGCTTCTTCCTGGCCTTGATGTGCACTTGAGTTTGCAATCCCTGATCTAGACACTTCCTATCCCAGGACACCATACACTCTGCCTCCAGATTAAACTTCTAAGCGCATCACTGTAAATGTGCCACACCCCGTCACAAACCTTTCCTGGCTCTGTCCATTGACTGTCCCGTGGACTTCAAAGCCTTCCCATTCTGACTTTATATTCTGCTATTTACCACGAGGCACCACTTGTGGTCCAGTGGGGCCACTTGTTACCAGATCACAGCTTGTGCTTTTACACTTCTTCACTTTATTGATGTTGGTCTCCCTCCAAGGCCTCTTCATCTATATTCATGCATCAATACCAAATCAATTGCTTTAGAACCAGTTGAAAGGTGTATCTCAACAATATCCTCCTTGAATAGCTAAGATGAGTAGTGATTCTTCCTCTGTGCTCATAACACAGATTGGTTTGACTTTCAAATTCTAGAACACACAAAGCTTTATGTTGAAATCAAATGTGATCAAAACTTAGCTCAATGACTAGATAGGATCTAAATCTTAGTTTGGATCCTACATATACTTGGCATGATTTCTTATACTTACTTGACACTCAATAACTATTTGTTGAAGGAGAAATTTTCTTCTTTGTTCCAATATTTTTTATGTAACTAATATCTTCTGAGACAGATGTTGATATTTACGTTTGCATTTTTATTAGATAGATGATAGATTTGTGTATTTAAAGTATTGATTTTTGTGTGTGAGCATGTGATTATTCAGAGCTCCAGAGCCTTTTGTATAATAAAATATTTGACCTTCCTGTTTAATAGTGTGTGTTTTTTCAGTAATAGCCATGATGTAGCTTGGTTCTCTATAGTTTTTGCCTACTAAAATAATTCAGAAAGAATTGTGGACTATCAATCATATATCCTTCTTGACATTATAATAGTATCATGTTGAAATGATATGAAAAACTGTTACTTCTAAACTAAAATGTGGGGCTACATTTTAGTTTAGCTGGGTTAAATGTGAAGCTTAACTGGCAATGTGTGGCTCATAGAAGTCTTTTAAACTATTGTAATATTTAAAAATCTTTCTTAAGTTGCACAGTTTTTTAGACTAGTCATTGATCATTGTTCTTAATACAAGAGCAGTTGCTTACACTTAGGATATGCTGCATATAAAGCATGTGTTGACAATCTCATTGATACATTCCTCTGTTTTGTCTCATGTGCTAAGCACTCACTTAGTATTCATACATTCCCACTTTCAGATCATCTTCTTTGTTTCTCTTTCTTGCGAAAGCCTGTGCCCTGGGCATCTCCCCACTCTTCCCCAGTTGCTTTCAGGAGAGCACAAACATACCTAAGGCGGTGGTAGAGGGAGAGCAGGAGGTCGTCCCTTGTTCTCCCAAGTCCTCCTCTAGATTTCCTGTAAGCCTGCCTCAGCATCTCAGAGAGAACAATTGACTGCAAAGTGAAAAGAGGTGCCTGTCACTCAACATAAACATTCATAAAGTTTAAGTAAAAGGATTATTCTTTTAATATTTTAAATCTGTTACCAATGGTTCTAGAAAGGATTTATAATACAACTTAAAAAAAATGTCTCTCTCTAGAGGGAGTCTTTGTCTTTAAAGACCAAAAACAATTGCATTCTCATAAATATATTCATTACAATGTGCACAAATATAATTATTCAGCACAGCTATGTCAGCAAGACCTATAAGGATAACTTGTGCTTGACCTTTAATCAGAGTAGAAAAGTAAGCATTTTGTGTGGGCACTGCAAACCTCTCAGTGGACTGCGGCCGTGGAGGAGCAGCTGGAAATGAGTAACATTAAAACGTATGCAATGTCTATCGAGGTACTTTGAAAATGTCCAAAAATTTTTTATTAAGGATGTTTTTAATTCATTTCTTAATATTTCTTAGTTTAGTTAAAGGACATGAGAAGTAATGAGGTGAATGAATATGACAGTTCTGCCATGTGACATGACCAGGTGCAAGTCTTTCCCAAACAATAGTCCCAATTGTTCAATTATTTTTTCATTTATCAATGTTTACATGCAAAAAACTGCAACTTCTTGGATTCTAATAGCTTTATTATTGCTTCCTTCCTCCTTACTCTCTTTCACCTTTCCCTCCTTTCTCTCTTCCTCTTCTTTTCCTTTTGTTCATTATTTCCTTCTTCATCCATTTTACCCACCTCTCCCCCTGTCTTTGGCAACTACCAATCTTTTCTCTGTATTTATGAGTTTGGTTTTTTAGATGTCCTATAGAAGTGAGGTCATATAATATTTGCCTTCCTCTGTCTGACATATGATATTTAGCATAACGCCCTTAAAGTCTATCCATCTTGTCTCAAATGTCAGGATTTCCTTCTTTCCAATGGCCGAATAATAGTCTCTCCTCTCCTCCCTCCCCCCCTTCTCTCTGTCTCTCTCTCTCTCTGTCTCTCTCTCTCTCTGTCTCTCTCTCTCTCTCTCTCTCTCACACACACACACACACACACACACACACACACACACACATTTTCATTATCCATTCTTCTGTTAATGGACACTGAGGCTATTTCTTCCTTTTCAAACTTTTATTAAGCACAGACTATATGGGGAATATTTTACTAGTTACCAGAAAGGTTAGAAATGGCAGAATGCTAAATGTTTTGTTTTGTTTTGTTTTGTTTTCTAAAGGGAAAATCTAATTGGGGAAATACATCTTAGCTAACAATATCTTGAGGTAAATAGTTAATTTGGGTCATATAAGAACGGGGAGGGGAGTGCTAAAGTAAGAAGAAAGTGTACGCGTTTCCTAGGGCTGCCCTAACCAAGTACCAACGACCGACCTAGTGGCTTGAAGCAACGGAACCTCGTGTCTGCAGTTCTGGAGGCCAGAAGTTGCAAAGTGAGGTGTTGATAGGGCCACATTCCACTCGAAGGTGCCCAGGAAAGAACTGTTTCATGTCTTTCTTTTTGCTTTTGTCCGTTGGCTTGTAGATGCATCACTCCAACCCTCTGTCTTCATGTGGCCTTTTCCCTGTTTCTCCACATCATCTTCCCTCTCTGTACATGTCTATCTCTGTCACCAAATTTCCCCTTTCTTATATGTAGTTTATATCAGGGCCAGCTATGATGACCTCATGTTAACTTGATTAATCTGTAAAAACCCTAGTTCCAAATAAGACCGCATTCTGAGACAATTGGGATTAGCATTCCAACATGTCTATTTGGGGGAAGGAAGACAAAGGGTGATTAATTCTAGTGAACAAACACTGGCATCAAATGTGAAAACACAAGCCTGAGACTTACCTCACTAAATGGGACAAGGGAGCAGGGGGGTATATTTACAAACCCCCACTAGTCACAGGGCAGGAAGTACTGCTACTAATTTCAGGACTGCTCTGCACTTCAGGCAAAGCGGACCTCAGTGACCAAAGAAAGCCCTCAGGCAAAGAAATGCAGGTGCTTGGAAGTTGGAATTGTGGCCCATGCTGAAGTAGGAAGAAAGAGGAATTATGGAAACAGCACCAACAGTATCTGGGATAATACCTGAAGCAACAAGTGGAAAATCATATGACACAAACAGTACTAAGGAAAGACAAAGCAAGTTACAAACAGGAGTAGCTATTGTTAACAAGAACAAGACTTCGGGCATACCTTCCATTCCTGAAGGAACCGATGATAGTTGTCAGCTAATGAGAAACTGATTAAGGAAGCAACAAGCCCTGAAGAGTCAATAAAATAGGTAGCAGACTTAGGAGACACATCAGAGGAGGAGCCTTCGTCTACCATGGTGTCTCATTTTGGCAGGTGACCTGCTTTTACTTTAGGTGAAAGTCCACATTTCATAATTGGCTAATGCCTGCTTCTCAAATCTCATCTAAGTGTTAAATTTGTATTAGTTTTAGCTACAAAAACTAAAACCTGCTTGCAGTTTCCTAGGGCTGCCATAACAAAGTACTCAGAGGCTGGTTGACTTAAACAACAGACATTTATTTTCTCACAGTTTTGGAGCCTGTTTCCTTCTGAACTGAGAGGAAGGAACCAGTTTCAGGCCTCTTCCTTGGTTTGTAGATAGCCATTTTCCTCTTGCCCTTCACCTTGTCTTCCCTCTGTACGTGTCTGTATCCCAATTTCCTCTTTTTTATAAGGACACCAGTCATATTAAATTAGAACGCACCCTAATAACTGCATTTTAACTTAATACCTCTGTGAAGACCCTATTCTCTGCATATGGTCACATTCAGATGTACTTGGAGTTAGGACATCAACATATGAATTTGGGGGGCACATAATTAAGCCCATAGCCCCTCCCAAATATTAATGTCATTATCATATGCAAAATACACTCACCTCTTCTCAAAAGTCCTCAAAGCCGTTCCAGTGTCAATTCTAAGTCCAAAATCACACCTAAAAGTTCACCTGAATTAGATATGCTCTGGCCAGATAGCTCAGTTGGTTAGAGCATTGTCCCAGTATGCCAGGGTTGTGGGTTTAATCCCTGGCCAGGGCACATACAAGAATAAAACAATAAATGTATAAATAAGTGGAACAACAAATTGATGTTTCTCTCTCCCTTTCTCTCCCTCTTCTCTCTCTCTCTTTCTTTTCTCTCTCTCAAATCAATAAAAAGAAATCAGATATAAAGACTAGAAGTATGATTCATCCAGAGGCAAATTTCTATATGGTTGTCTTCCCCTCTTGGACTTCAGTTTAGCCATCTTGAATTTTTTTCTGTTTTCTGTAGTTTCTCACATCTTGGTTCTTGGGTAAGCTATTCCGTCTTCCCAGAATACTCTTCCTCATTCTCTTCTCTTAGTTTTTTCCTATGCATCCCTTACCAGATGTCTACATATTGTTTCCCCTCTTCTTCTTTCAGGGCATCTCTTGCTTGCTTCTTTAGGATCCCTGTATTTTCCTGTGATGATACATGCAACACACTATTTCAAATAGCCTGTTCAATGTTCTTACCAGTCTCTAGACAGGAAAATCTGAGAGCAAGGGCTCGCACAACATTTGACTTGTCATCATGATAGCCCTGGAATGGTGTTAAGAATATAAGAAGAAGTTGGGAAACTAGCTAGAAAAAAAAGAAGGGTAGAGAAGGGAAAGAGAAGAAATAGTCAAACAAAGGGGGAGAAAAAGAAAGATTTACATAACGGGAAGGCGAAGAGCCCACTTGATAGAGAGCTTTGAATGCAGACTGTGACAGTGTGGTTACCATCTCAGAGGTTCTAGTGATTTAACCTCACTGGGCTTCATCTGGCCAATAAAAGAGCTAAGTTTGATCTTCCTTATCTCTATGATGATAAGTTACATATTTTCTGAAGCTGAGAGTGGGCTTCAGATGTGACTTGGGTGGGCTGGGTTCTGCAAGACCACCTAGGAGCCTCTTGTATAAATACAGGTGGCAGGTTCTATTTGAAAGAAAGTTAAAATGATTAATTTGGCTTGGGGTTATGGTTTGGAAATTCAATGCCTGCATTACGTTCCTGTTTGTACCAGTATAGGCCTTTTAAAGACATGTGTTTGCTGTAACATGGGCATGGTGTATGTCATCTCATACCACAGTCACCTCTTTCAGAACATAAATATTGTTATTCATGTTCACTATATTGGGGAGAGTAATGTATGAAGATATTTATTTGAAGTCTGTTTAATCTGAATTATGCTGATATAATCAGTTATTAATCATCTGTGATTGGAGAACACCCCCTGGTGAAAAGGCTCAGGGAATTCTGTGGATGAACATGGAGAGAAAGAAACATTTACAGCTGAACAGGTCTTAATGTCAAACCCAAGATTACCAGTAAATTGGCAGAAGGAATTATTATATGTGATGTTGAATCATAATATCCTACTGAGACCTCCTGAAGACATATATGAAAGGATAACTCCACCTAGTATTGCTAGTAGAAATTGCAAACCATTTCTAAAAAAATAAATACTTCTAAATGTTAAAATTTAGAAAGTGAAACATTGTTCATAAAATTACTTTTTTGAAATGTTTATTTTTTTAACTGTTTCCCCGCCCCCCCCCGCCCCCCCCCGGAGAAAAAGAGACAGACAAGGGGCCCTAGAGTTCTATGTACATGTAAAAATAGTGGTTATAATAATAACAGCAGCAATAATGGCAGACATTTTATTGCTTTGTTACCCTATGCCACGTCATCAATGATTTTACCTATATTATCTCATTGAATTCTAATAATAACCTTATGAGGAAGAATCAATTATTATCTCTACTTTACAGGTGAGAGCTTTCATAAGGCACAGAGAGGTTGTATGACTTGCCCTTGAGCATGCACCGGGGAAGTGATGGAGCTGAGATTCAAATCCAAGCTTTCTGGAAACTATCCTTTACAACAAACACACTATAGTTGCAGTTAGTTGCTAAATAATCACTTACTGCAGAGGAATCAGAAATGATATGAGAGAAAAAATAAAATTAGAAGCTGAGGAAAGTGAATGTTGGATACTGATAATACAACTGAATTTATATTGATTTGGGAATACTCCAAGACTATGTACAGGAATAAGGGAGTTTTCTGTTCCATTCAACTCGTTCTCAAGGGTGATTGTATATATGCCAATGACTACCACATGGGAACTCAGATTACAGTGCGGGTTTAGACAGCCTTCTTTCCTCAGCTATTTAGGTGCAGCTTAGAAACACACAAGTGTGATAAATGATTCATCATTATCGCCTTACATATTTATAGAGATTAACGTTCCTTTTAAATCTGTAGTTAGCCAAGATAAAAATATGTGGCTTTTGAAATTTTATTCATTGCTTTCTAGGTATATCCTTGGCAGACTGAGCCTATTATATACCTAGGACTTAATGAAACACCTCCTTGCATTTCAGTGACTGTGAACCTGGACTCTTTTTTTTTTTTTTTTGAGGTCATTCTGTATTATAATTAATGCTATACTTAAATCTCAGCCAGCAACCACGTTTATTTGACCTCATGTCTTTTTAGCTTTTCTCTTATTCTCCTATTCACTGTACTTATATTTATTCCCCTCTGCTAACCTAGATATGAGTACAGCTATTTATAAACCATTTAGATCCTTCCTCTTGTTTGTTTTCACTGTAATCTTTCTCTATGATCAGAAGCAAATTGCACAGTTTCTCCAAGCCTGGTTTCTCTTCTTTAAATGTAGATAGTAATAAATAGTTCCTACATCTTAGAACTGTGTGAGCATTAAACAAGACTGTATATTTGTATCTCTAGCGTAATCCACTTTCCTGAGCTCTGGAAACTCATAAATAATTGTTATTCAGCATCTTCACTCAGATACCTAGTAGGCTTCTCAAGTTTAACATGAAGTAGACATTCCTCTTGAAAAATTGTCCCTAAAATAAACTCCTTCCCGGACTTCCTAATTTCTGGCGTTTTCCCAGTTCCACAGGTCTTGACTTAGGACTTGCCCATGAATCTTGTCATTAATTTCTCCAAGGGTGGGGAATGCCTAGCGCTTGGGCCTGAGAAGGCCCATGAAATCATTTGGTCTGGCCCTGCCAAGGCATTAGGGGTGAGTCAATTAAATGTTTGACCAAATATAGCAGGCTAATTTTTAACTTTATAATTTTGTGTGGCCTGCAAATGACATAAATACTCAAATGGCCCTTGGCAGAAAAAGTGTCCCCACCCCTGATTATACCTTATGGCCAATCCATTAGCAAATTCTGTGAGCTGTACCGTAATGATAAGTCCTGAATCTGACTATTTTCAATACCTTCCTTGCTATCATCCTAGTCCAAGCCATCATTCACCTTACCAGAACAGTTGCAATAACTTATTAACTGGTTTCCTTATCCCCACTTTTGACCCTATACAGATTTCTTTGCCCCTCCTATCAGCAGCCAGAGTGATTTTTTAAGTCTTTAAATTAGATAATGGTCTCCCCTGCTCAAAGTACTTAAGTCCTATCCTCCTATCTAATAAAAGAGTAATATGCAAATTAGGCATCGCTCTGTGTCAAAGATGGCCGTCCCCATAGCCACAAGATGGCGGCACCCAGTTCGGCTCAGCCCCGTCACTGAAGTGGTCAGGCCTGTTTGCCAGGCAGGTGGCAGGAGAGGCAGGGGGTCCAAGGGGCAGAACAGGCGATCAGAGGGGATTATGGTCCCCTGCTCAGTCCATAGGCCTTCACCAGAGGGCTCAGTCATGGGCAACGGTGGAGCCAGTGATCAAAGGGGGCGGGGGGCAGAGCCCGTGATCAGAGGGGTATGAGAGTGCCCTACCCAGGCATAAGGCCTGGGCCAGACGCCTCAGGCCTTGGCAGAGTCAAGGCCAGAGATTGCAGGATCCTGGCCTCCACAGAGCCAGTGATCGGAGGGGCAGCGGCAGAGCCTGTGATCACAAGGGTCTGGGCACAGGTGGAGCCATCAAAGCAGGGATCTGGGGTCCCCTGCCCAGGCCTGCAGCCTTGTCCAGAGGTTACAGGCCTGGGAAGGGGTGGAGCTGGGATTGGAGGGGCAGGGGTGGAGCTGGTGATGGAAGTGAACTACAAAGGAAACACCTTTTCTTATCACTCATTGGCTAAGCTCCCTGTATGCCACTGGTAATATTCTTAGTAACTTGGGTAATAAGACTCCAAAAAGGTGATCTAGGGTTTTTCCACCACACTCCTGGAGAAAAAAATGAAGGTCCCCTGCTGGAGGGCTAAGAAATGTCATCTCCTGCCCTAGCTGGTTTGGCTCAGTGCATAATGCCTCAGCCTTATAACTGCAAGGTCTGGGTTCAATTCTGATCAAGGGCATGTACCTAGGTTGCAGGCTCCTCCCTGGCCAGGGCCCATGTCAGGGCATAGGCAGGAGGCAACCAATCACAGTGTTCCTCTCACTTTGATGTTTCTCTCTGTTTTTCCCTTCTCTTCCACATTCTCTAAAAATCAATAGAAACATATCCTCAGATAGGATGAAAAAGAAAGAAAGAAAGAAAGAAAGAAAGAAAGAAAGAAAGAAAGAAAGAAAGAAAGAAAGAAAGAAAGAAAGGTCATAGCCTATGAAAGACACATCTTGAAAATGGCTAAAGAAAATTGTAATTTTTTCATGGTGAAGGGACTGGAGTCTGTGTTAATGAAAACACCTTGGTGACTGTGGTGACTGGCAGTGGCTGCAGCAGCAGGGTGATGGGGCTGGTGGCTTCCCCTGGTTAGCCTGGTTGCCTTCCACAAAGGGAGGCCAGACTGCAGCTTAGGCCTGCTCTCCAAGGGGAGCAGGAAGTGGGCCTAAGCCATCAGTAGGACACCCCCTGAGGGCTCCCAATATGTGAGAGCAGGCAGGCTGGGCTGAGAAACCTCCGCGCCCCCCCCCCCCCATGCATGAATTTCGTGCACTGGGCCTCTAGTTAAGAATAAAATGCACACAACTTGCCATCAGTAATGCCACCTTACAGCACCTAGGTCTGGACATATATTCATCTTCATCGGCCTTGCCCTTGCTGCCTCTGCCTCACTGGCCTTCTTGCTGTTACTCAGTTACATCAAGCTCATTTTGTGCCTCTGTGCTTTTGTACTTGCTATATACTCTCCCTTGAATATTCTCCCTTAGATTTTTGCACAACTTGCTTTTTCACTTTATTTACAACTCTGTTCAAATTCATGTCCTCTTGAAGGGATTAGGGCAAGAATCTAAAATATTCCTCCCACATCCCTAGTCACCCTCTAACTTCTTAATCAGAGACCATGGCACCTGTTATTTATCATGTGACATGTTTGTTTATGTGCTATCCCCCATCTAAAATGTATATTCCTTGAATTCAGGAACATGTCCTATACAGACTGAATGTCTCCAGTGCCCACAACAGCCTTGGCAATGATAGATTTTCAACATAGATTTGTAAAAAAAAAAAAAAGAATTAATGAATAGAAAGCATATACAGCCTCAAGTGCACCGAGTCCTCATAAATGTTAGCTATTATCCCTCTACTCTTTCCTAAGGAGACACATTAGAAAAATGTTACACCTGTTACAATCTTCATTAATATAGGCCATACAATTTTAATTGCATTTACTTATTTATTTCTCATAAAATTTGTTAGGTCAGTATTTCCATTTCATAGATAGGGTAACTGAGGGTTAGAAGGTTGGATAACATGCTCAGAATGACAAACTCCTTTGAAGTATAGAGTTGGCCCAGATTCTTGTTTCTTTGTCCACTGCTCATGCAGTGGAAAATGATTTAAATGAAAGGTCATCACTCTTTTTATAAGTATTTTAAAAAATATATTTTCATTGATTTTAGAGAGGATGGGAGAAGGAGGGAGACAGAGAGAGATATATAGAAACTTCAAAGATGAGAGATAATAATTGATCAGCTGCCTCTGCATGTCACCTACTGGGGATTGAGCCTACAACCTAGGCATGTGCCCTGACTGGGAATCGAACCATGACCTCCTGGTTCATGGGTCAATGCTCAAACACTGAGCCACCTTGGCCAGAAAGATCACCACTCTTCATAACAAGATTTGATTTGGATAATATCTCTGGTGGGCAAGTGCTCCTTCTTTCATTGCATATGTTCATACCTGAAAGAAGATAAAACATCCTAGAGGGCAGGGGATCATTTTTTGAGCTGTGGTATCTAACATACTAGAGCCAGACATGCTCCCTTCCCGAGTTATTCTACTCTGTTTTATCTGTCTCCCAAATCACTGCCAAACTTCAACTTATATTTTCTTTATGATTTTTGTGGGCTTTTAATTAGTTTTTTTTCTAATTTTCAGTCTATATGGTATATTACACAAGCTGATTTGAAACTGACTTTACTCAAAAAATTTTTTTACCCTGCTCAAGTGCTAGTTGATAAAACTTTCCCTTTGTTCTTAACTGTGGGTCTTCCGCTGTCATCTTCAAAGGCAGAAGACAGATAAGGGAGGGAAAGCAGATAGCAATAAAGCTGGCAGGAGTGAAGGGCTGGGCAGTAAATGAAAAGAAGCCATTGGAAGGAATGAAAAGGTTGAAGGGAGGTGGCCAGGTCTTCAGTGATGATCAAGAAGAAGCAGTGCCTGCCACAAGTTTATGGGGTGCCATGTGCTGATGGGGGTGCTGGAAGGAAAGGAACTGAAGGAGGCAGAGGAAGAAGAACGCTCCAGAAATAATGACAGTTATAGAGAGTAGTCCAGGCTACAGGAGATGGTGGGATGTTTGGGAATAATACAATTAATGATGTACAGTAGAGGTTAACTGTGGTTGTAACAGCTAAGACAGTGGATGTAATATTGTCATGCTGTGGAAGCAGGAACTTAATGCTGTGCTGAGTTAGGGGAGAAGGGGGAAGCTCCATCTAATTTTCCCGGCTGTGGATTTTATTGCTCCAAGAGATGCCAGTGGCCTCTAGGTGCTTTGCTGCTGTTAAGGGGGCTGTGGTGGGGTGTGTGGAGAAGAAGCAGCAGTTTCTGCCTTGGCAGTGCCAAGGGGAGAGGTGGCTGAAGACCCTGATTCAGGCAGCTCACAAACCAAACCTCACTGGCCCCGCATTCTCTATTTGAGGTCTCTGATGGTTTATTGAACCTGCAAGGACATACTAAAAGTGTTTGTGGCCGGGGCGGGGGGGAGGGGGACAACAGCACTGAAATTATTAGATTAGCTCTAACTCTGCAGGTTGGTTCTGCAGCAACGGTAAACTGAGAGATAGGTGTTTCAGGATTTCTCAAAAGGATGCAACTGCTTCTGTTTCTTTTGAATATGCAAATCAATGCTTAATTTTCTCTGTGCTTGCACTGATGATATAGCCCACTTCATGTTATGCAGCCTCTGATTGCTGCCTGAAACTTTCATTCTCTCTGATGCTCCTGAGAGAAGAAGCTGTCTCTTTTATTCTCACAGTATCTTTGAACATGGAGCCAGTCACATGGGCACAATTTCCTTTTTGTGCTAATAAACCGAAACATGAAATCGAAAAGTTTATCTGAAACCAATGGAGCAGCTAGGACTTGTCTTCTCCTTCCAAGCTTTATTGCCTTTTTTAAGTTTGTTTTTGATAGTTGGTTTTATTTTATTTCATTTGTGTGTGTAGGGGCGTGGTGGTGATGTGGCTCATATGTGCTCAGACTAACTATATGAATTACTGCCCCTGGAGAATATGCAATGTACTTTAATAATGTTTTCAAAATTTTCAGTGTAAGTTTTAATTTGATGTATTTGTTTATGATGTATTTGTTTATGATACATTCTTATTTTCTCCTTAACACCTTGCATATAATTTTTATATTAATTTAATTATTAAATTAACAGCTTGAATAGTCACTATGTGCTAGGTGAAGTTCTCAGTACTGATGATATGATCATGAGAAAATGTAAAAATTCACCCACACAAACCATTCTTGGATTGCTTTATGAAATAGGTTGTCATCTGCCATTTAAAAAAAAATGTATGTTTTTATTGATTTCAGAGAGGAAGGAGAGGGAGAAAGAGAGATAGAAACATAAATGATGAGAGAGAACATTAATCGGCTGCCTCCTGCATGCCTCACACTGGGGATTGAGCCCGCAACCCAGGTATGTACCCCAACCTGGAATCAACTAGGAACTGTGGCCTCTTGTCTCATAGGTCAACGAGTAACCATTGGGTCATGCCAGCAAAGCTGATCTGCCATTTTAACATAGATAAAATAAAGAGGCATATCTATTTTTTCTAATACCATTTCATTCATTAACATAATTGACTTCTGATTATGAATGATATCAGCCCTAAGGAACTTTTAGTTGATTGGGAGAAAAAGAATCATAATGAATGGTTTTGACAAAACAGAACTTGACGATGGAGCCTCGAGGGTAGATAATGTACCTATCTTACTTACCATTATAGTCTCAGTATTTTGTTGTAAATACAATCAAAGTATTTTTAAAAAGAAAATCGAAACCTCTTGTTGACAACAAATTCGGGTTTTAGAATCTGTGCTGTGGATAAGAAATATCCAGGGAGCAGTAATAACATAAACATTCTTAAGTATCTCCCTTGAAACACTAAACCAGATTTTTGTCAGGGGGTACACCCTCAACTTTTGGATTTCTAAATGATCTTGATGTCAAGTTTATTGCTAAGCCTTAGTTACGAAGGAGGGAGGTTTCTTGGCACATGTCAAGGGTCTTTCATTTAAATCACTTTTAGTAATGATTTAGATCAGGAGCAGCTAACGATGACCCATGGCCAAATCCAGCCTTCCACCTATTTTTGTATGGCTTGTGAAGTAAGCATAGCTTTTATTTTTTAAATGTTTATTAATTTTTAGAGAGAGTAAGAGAGGAAGAGAGAGAGAGAAAGAAAGAGAGAGTGATCAACTTGTGATTCCACTTATTTATGAATTCATTGGTTGCATTTTTTTTCCTTTTTAAATTGTATTCCTCCTTTATTTTTCTTTTGACAAATGACACTGGGAAGTGCATCCAGAAAAATATCAAGCAATGATAATTACAATGAGCATGAACAAAGTAAACTGATGAAGCACATGGAAACAGAGGCATGGATACATTAGTTGCTTCTTGTATGTGCCCTGACTGATGATCAAACCCAAAAACTTGGTGTATCAAGATT
This sequence comes from Murina feae, assembly GCA_004026665.1. NCBI lineage: Eukaryota > Metazoa > Chordata > Mammalia > Chiroptera > Vespertilionidae > Murina > Murina feae. The sequence continues at coordinate 23,991 of PVJC01008645.1, read as the reverse complement.
ATGCTCCAATCAACTAAGCTACCTGGCCTGGGCTTTAAGAATGGCTTTTACATTTTTAATGACGAAAATAAAAAGGAATACTTTGTAACACATAAAATTACATTAAATTTATATTTTAGTATATATAAATGAATTTTTATTAGATCACAGTTGTTTGCCTTCACTTGTTTTGCATTGTCTATGACTGGTTTTCTACTACAAAAGCAATACTGTATAGTCAGGATGAAGACTATATGGTCTGCAAAGCCTAAACATTTACTATCTTGCCCTTTATAGAAAGTTTGCCTACCTCTGTGATGGGATGAAAACATTCTTACATATTGCATGAAGTATTAATGTGGAATAAATTGAAAGTTAGATGTGCTACTTACAGCCCAAAAAGTTCTAGTCACTGTGGAGCAATGAGTCAAATCAAGCAAGACAAAATGCAGGTGATATGATAGTAAGGTCCTATATGTTGCCCTGTATGCAGCAACCACGAAATTATGGAAAATTTATTTATTGAACATATAAAAATGACCTAGGTGTTTTAGTTGATAGTAAGTTCAAAAAGATGTTGATTGTTTGATTATGACCACTAAAAATCTGATGTGATATGGACTTACATATAAAAGCATAGTCTATAAAATAAGATTACTCTTAATGATTGATTCCAGTTTGGAATCAATAGAATGGAATAGATATGTGAACTACTTTCAAGGGAAGGTATGAGGATGACAAAGAGATGCAAAGTCATCCCAAATGATCAATGATTTAGTCTGAAGAAAGAAAAATCTAAGGGGACATAACAGTTAACAGTTTTTAAATATTTAGATGAATGTCATCTGGGAAAGATTTGTTTAGATTTATCCTGTTTGAGCCAAAAGGGTAAAGCCAGTTATAGAGGTGGAGGCTTCGAGTATATTAGGCTCAATATAAATTAATACACTAATTATTATTCAAATATGAAATAGTATATGCCTCAGAAGGTGAATCCTTTATCTCCTTGGAAAAACTCTGAGTTGGAATATTGTTGTGGAGATCAAGGGTCATTAGGGAATTTAGAGTAAGTTTCATGTAAGATCTCTGCCAACATCCTCACAGAGAATAATTCCAGTATATTATGTATGCATTTTGATATTTCCTGTGCAGTCATTGAGTGTTGACCTTTTTACAGAGCAGTCTTTATTTGAAGGATACAAAGGAAATCCATGATGTGGATTGGGGGACAGGACACTATGGTTGGTTTCTCACTACAAAAGCAAGATTGTATAGTCAAGATGAAGACTATGGCCTACAAAGCCTAAACATTTACTGTCTTGCCTTTTACAGAAAGTTTGCCTACCTCTGTGGTAGGAAGAAAATATTCTTAAATATTTCACGAAGTATGAATGTGGGATAAATAGAAAGTTATTTTGAAAACAAGAGAAAAATACACAAAACTTCAGGACCAGTGATATATAGACTGAAATGACTGAAATTCTATAGTCATGCAGTGAAGACTTTAGGAAGTGCAGGGCTCTGAACAGAGCTTGGAGATCTGTTTTAATTTGGATAGACAGTGGTGAAAACACAAAGGCTTCAGGTGATGAGACCAGTGTGAGCAAATATCAGGTGAACAGGGGGAGCAAAGGAGATATGTATAGTGGGGAGGAAAAAACTGTTTGCTGGAACAGCATTTCTCCATTATTCGTTCAATACTGGATGAGTACCTACTATGGGAAACCACAATGCAACACAAGGGATTACAAAGACGAATAAAATAGAGTCCTGCTCTCAAGGGGCCCCAGACCAATAAGAGAAAAGTCAATGTTAACGCCTCTGTATGCTCAATTCCTAGGAGATTTAGCCAGAAGATGAGTTACTGGGCATTCCTTGTACCAGCCTAAAAAATCTCACCGACACTCATTCAACACATGTTTATTGAACTTCTGCATTGTTCTAGCTGTTTGGAATCTATTAGTGAACAAAACTGAGACTTCATCATGCCCATCAGACTTTAATTTAAACACATTTTTTTATTATTCTTGGGTCCTTCAAGAAATGCACAACATTATTTATTGTTTGACAAACTTGGCACGGTTAACACTGAAGCATCCTTTTGGGTTGTCAGAAGAATATTTAGAGCCCTGTCTATGAAGAAAATCATATGAAATGCTCATCAGTGTCTCTTTAAACCTATATTTCTTTCTTGGGCAGCATTTGTATTTTCGCCATTCCATTTTGGTTTTGTTTTTGAGCACCTGCAAAAGTTAGACTGGAAATTTCATTTTTTGTGTCTCAGCTCTTGTCACTCTAAATGCCTCTTGTTCTATGAATCAGTATTGGCTCTTCCTACAAATAAAATGCAAATCATTTTCTTGCCAGAGCTAAACACTTATCTCAATGAAATCAGAACAAATACTTGAAGGTTAAAACTGAGATTCATTGCTTAGCAGAATAAAGAGGAAAACACTGAAGGCAACATGAATTTTCCACTGAGATGTTTTAAAATTCAAGCCAAAAATTCAGTAGAGATAAAAATACTCTCATGCCAAATGATGGATTTCAATATCCAGAGCCAGATATCAGACTTATTTCTCAGCTATTTTCTTCCACATGAAACTTAATATTAAGTATCTGATTGCTTCCCCCTTTTGAAAAAATGCCATATTAAGTTTCACAAAGGAAAGTGAGTTAACTCTGGTGTCCAGGTCAAATGACTGTTCAAAAGGAACAGTTCCTCTGGTCGTCAAACAGAATCCAGTGAGTGCAAATGGCCTGGGTTTTGTTCGATTCTGCTTTTTTCTGTGTAGCAATTGGCTTCCCTGACCCACAGTTTCCTCTTATGTTAACTCTGCGCGTCTATGGCGATCACTCTTCAAGCAGTTGTTTTGACTCCAAACATAAACATCAGTGTATTATATTATAAAAACTATTCTCTTTTATGTGTCCAAGAATTTAAGGATACCATATATAATACTGCATCATAAGTTTATTTTTCAACACTTTAATAACTTTTTCAACGTAATTGGTTTTCTTAAAATTCTACACTCATCTGGAGTGGCTCAGTGATTGAGCATCGACCAATGAACCAGGGGGTCATGGTTTGATTCCTGGGCAGGGCACATGACAGGGTTATGGGCTCCATCCCCCTTAGGGGACATGAAGGAGGCAGACAATCAATGATTCTCTCTCATTGATGTTTCTATCTATCACACTCCCTTTCTTTCTGATATAAATAAATAAATAAATAAATAAATAAATAAATAAATAAATAAATTTTTTTTTAAAGAAAAGGGATCCATAGACAAAGGGGTACATGACACAAAAATGTTCCATCATCCCCAAGCCATCTTCTGCACTGATGAAGAGTGACACTTCCTCTGACATACTCTCAACTGGCTGCTTATGTTGTTCCCTTAAGAGAGAGGCAAGGCACTAGTCAGATATATTAAAAAGATGCATGAAAAAAATGTACCTCTCAAAGCAATATTCATTCACTTAAAGGATTGCGTTACACAGCTGGTACTCACACTTATTTTTATCTTGTTGGTATATCTTTTGTTTGAAATCTAGGCAAAAACAAAAAAAATTACATATTAAAAATTATCATTAAAGTGAAAAATTGTGTCTGTTGGCAGGCCAACATGTTGAAGATGTAGATAGGGTAATGAAAGTATGTATATTGTTTCTGCGGTTTTGATAGCTACTGGCTATAAACAACAAATACTTGCCAAGGCTGTGAACTGAGTTCCGGATGTAAATAACATCAGCAGTTGTTCTTTACTGAATCCTAGACACAAGGTCTGATGGTTGATGGGAGCTGTGCAATTGTAGAATTGTAGTTACCCCTTTTGGTAGTCTCCAAATGGAAAAAGCTGGAGGGTGGGGAGAACTATCCAAAGGCTGAAGTCCATCTGTTCAGAAATAATCTTGGAAGGAAACTCATATATCCCGTGGAAGGAGATAATATTTTATATCATGTTCTCAGGATCATGAATTTCATTTTTGCTTCTCTATGGACTCTGGTGTGGAGGAATTTCATCTTGGCATCTCATGCTTAATGAGGTTTAAAAGTTATTATTCTGCTTAACTGAGAATAGGAGAGACAGGAAGTTCACGAGACCCAGATCTATCATTCTCATCAGTTCTCTACAAGTTCTTACTGCAGGTTTCTAAAGGGCACAAAAGTCCAAAGAAATTAAAAGTCTGTATTGGTCTAATAAGTCTGAATTAGTGGGTTTTATTTCATTGTAAGGATAGTTTTTACAGAACTCTACAATGAAAGCTATTCATTTTAGACTACACTTTAAAATATATATACTCAAATAGAGAAAAGTAAAACATTTCTTTATGAAAAATAAACAACCAATAAATTGAAGAACTAGATTTAATTTTGCATAGGCTCATATGTTGTGATATAACTGCAGATGAATTTTTATACTCACTCATGTAAATTTCTTGTGAATGTATAATTTATAATTTTATGTGACCTATTTTTCTTGTACTATTAGGTATTCACTGGCAAACGTTAAGAGATTTTAAAATTATTATTCTTAGGGATTGGCCCTTATATTAATCACTGTTAGTTACTTGAGAAATTTTAAATTATATTCATCACTGCTGATATTTATTAAGTACTTTAATATGCACTAGACACTGCAATAGGCTTTACTTAGCTCGTCTCATTTTTGTCTAACAATACTATGGCATAGGCAAAATTCTTGCTCTGATTTTACAGTTGAATACACTCGGTACATTAGTCAGCTCTGGCTTCCAGAACAAAGTACCATAGACCTATAGTGACTTGAGTAACAGGAATTTATCTCTCAGAGTTCTGGAACACTGAAATTCAAGATCAAGTGGCTGCTGTCTGGTTTCCCTATAAGGGCCTCTTCCTGGCCTGTCCACGCCAGCCTTCTCACTGTGTCTTCAGGTGGAAGAGAGATCCCAAGCTCTGATTTCTCTCCCTCTTCTTTTGAGAGCAAGAATCCCACCATGAGAGCCCTACTCTCATGGCCTCATCTGAACCTAATTACCTTTCAAAGGCCCCACCTCCAAATACCCTCACATTGGGACTTAGGGCTTCAACACATGACTTGGGAGAGGACATAAACATTTAGTCCCCAACGCCAAAAGTTTAAGGAGGTTAAGGAATCTGCTTAATGTCACCGAGCTAGGGAGTGGTTAAACATGGAGTATGCGCCAGAGGCTTGCTAAAATGATATTTTACATTAGTGTGATGGCCTTAAAAAAATCCTCAGTTAGCCCTAACCGGTTTGGCTCAGTGGATAGAGCATCAGCCTGTGGACTCAAAGGTTCCAGGTTCAATTCCGATCAAGGGCATGTACCTTGGTTGCAGGCACATCCCCAGTAGGAGGTGTGCAGGAGGCAGCTGATCGATGTTTCGCTCTCATTGATGTTTCTAACTCTCTATCCCTCTCCCTTCCTCTCTGTAAAAAATCAATAAAATATATTTTTAAAAAATCCTCAGTTAGACTTCTCTTTACCACCCTCACCACCGGCACCCTTTCAAAGGATCATGTAGCTTGCCCCTCTCTCCTGCACTTCCTGTTCTCCACACAGTAAACAGAGGGATCCTTTCAGTTCTCAGCCTCATCATATCAGCCTGTCACTCAAAGCCCTGCAGTGACCTCCCATCTAACTTAGAGGAAAATTGGAGGCCCCGTCAATGGGTATGATGTGCTTTTGACATCATTTGACTAGGACCTTATTTTCAATACCTCCTCCACTCTGCTCTGAGTGCCCTAACCCAAGCTCTTTCCTGCCTGACATTTGCACCCCCAGTCTATCTGGAATCCAACTCCTCAGACAGGCGGGCATCTTTCCCCGCATCCTTCCAGACGCCGCTCCCCACCAGTTTGCCTGACCATCCTGTCTGTCTAACCACGCTCCGACCCTGCCAGTGACTCTCCGTATTCATTAGCCTCTTTTATTAGTTATCATAGCCCATAATGCTACCTGACATTGCTCTGCTGTATCATCTTTATTGATGTGTTTTAACATTTGCCTCTCTTAATTAAATGCAAGTTTTCTCTGAACAGCTATGTTCATGTTTGTATCACCTAAACAGCACCCAGCATATTGTAGATGCTCAATCCTTATATGTTGAATTTAAAAATTAACAAATGAGCCCTAACTGGTTTGGCTCAGTAATTGGAGCATCAACCTGTGGACTGAAAGGTCCCAGGTTCAATTCTGGTCAAGGGCATGTACCTTGGTTGTGGGCACATCCACAGTGGGGATTGTGCAGGAGGCAGCTGATCGATGTTTCTCTTTCATCAATGTTTCTAACTCTCTATCCCTCTCCCTTCCCACTCTGTAAAAAAATGAATAAAATATATTTTTTAAAAATTAACAAATGAGGACTCAGAGTCATCAAAGCTTGACTCCTATAAAGATAAAGAATCTTGGTGCTCAGAGGTGCTCAGAGCTAAGTCTGAAGTCCCCCAATATGTGAGCAACATAGGTGAGTGTGTGAGCATGGGAGCAAGAGGAAATGAAAATGTTCTTTCCCTTACACTCTCCTACCCTTTCTGTGGGAGTACAGAATACGCAGCAACCTATACTGTTGTGAAAGAGAAAAGTGGGAAAGAGAACCTAGACCTAGAGTCAAACCCATGTCAGGCGTTGCACGAGGTAACCTTTCCCACAATCTTAAGAGGTAACAATCATGATCCTCTCTTTACAGTTGAGAATAAAACTCAGATGGACTAAATTTCTTGTACGAGGTCACCCAGCACATTGCTGGCAGAGTCTTTGTTCAAACCCTGGCTTTTATCTGGTGGTAATACCCTTACCCAGGAGAGGCCAACCTGGGGCCTTGCATGAGTCACTTCTCTGGGCCCTTATTAACTCTGCTATGAAAGGAAAAGGATGGCTTCACTTTATTATTTTTTAAATCCTCACCTGAGGATATGTTTTTTATTGATTTTAGAAAGAGAGGAAGGGAGACAGAGAGAAACATCAATCAGTTGCCTCCTGTATGCACCCAGATCAGGGATTGAACCCGCAACCTTTTGGTGTACAGGCGGACACTGGCCTCACTTTAGATAATAGCGGAGTTATATAGAATTTACAAAAACCTTGCCTCATGCCCTGTACTTCTTTTTACTATGAAGGTATTCAGAGCTAAAACAAAACCCAGAAACCTCTGGGTTTGGGAAGGCATCTTTTAAAAACTCTAACTCCTGTATCCTTAAAGCCAAGATTATTTACATGTACGCAATCCAACCCCTGGGTGAAGCTGGAATACCGTGTTTAAAGTAGCACTTAACGTGTCCCTTTTACAAAGATCCTATAGAAAGGGGAGCAGCAGGATATGCACAGAGACAAATTAGTGGCTCTCCTAGCCAGGCTGTTTAAATTATTTTTAGGCTGGAGACATACTGTACACACCAGGTCTTAGATGTGAGTAATTAATATGAAACAGTACCTCTCTCTTTGCCTGTCGTCACACTGAGACTTTTTATTTCTCCCGCTTTCTTCCCACTCCCGTTCCCTATGATCTCATGCATGGTCTCTCTAGCCGGCTGCCCTTCTACTGTGGAAATCTTTCTTGTTACGTTGGCAAGGATGCCTATCCTTACAAAGCTAGTGGTGGCTACAGCAGCTGTGCCCAGAGCTCACCATGCAGAGGCCTCTGTCACTTTTCTGACACCTTGTCATGCCCTACGTGCTGGGCTAAAGACATGGGTTTAGATTCCCCAGTGTCTATGTAGAGAGTTTTCTTCAGTCCACTACTTACTGAGAACCTCCATTAATTAGAAGCTTTCTACTAGACTTAGGAGAATCAAAACAAAACCCAAAAGGATACAAAACAAACAAACAAGACCCAGTCTGTTACAAGGCATTATTCAAAGAAGCATTTCCTTTGCTTCTGTACCAGTGTCCCATCCCTTCCTTCTATAGAATGTATTTATGGCATTGCGCAATGAGAACTCACATTAAAATAAAGACCCTGAGGCTTTGCAACATCCTGTATCATCTAAAAAGTTTTAATATAACATACACACACTCTACATACTAAAGTATTTGATGTGTTTGAGGAAATTAACTTGATCTGACCATCATAGTTTAGGCTTCTATAAATATTAAAGGGAAGATGGAATCTATTACAAAAGCAAATAGAAACACTTTATTTAAAAAATGTTAAAAATTAAGCTGTTTTTGTTTCCTCACAGATATGCACCCTAATGACCACTTGATATAATCTCTCATTTGTGCCAAGGACAGAAAGGCTGTGACCACTGGAGCCTGGCACTGGGGCAAGAAGAAATGAAAAAAGGCTGAAGGAACACTGTTGACATACAGTTCCCTTATATGAGATGACTGTGTATTTATACTTTGTGTACATTAGTAATCCTATCTAATAAAAGAGTAATATACAAACTAGGCATCACTCCATGACAAAAATGGTCACCCCCATGGCCACAAGATGGAGGCGCCCATAGACACATCCTATCTAATAAATCCTATCTAATAAAAGAGTAATATGCCCCCCACAGTGCATGAATTTCATGCACCGGGCCCCTAGTAGAGCATATAAACAAATAAACTTTCTGATAAATTTTAACTGATTTAATGTTCAGGTTTAACTTGATGCTTAAATAATGGCCAGGTTTCTGAGGTTGGATAGGTTCTAGGGGGGTACTTCATTCATGATGCCAACAGAGCACGATATGAATTTGCGTATTTATTATTATTGTTTTAAATTCTAATCCGAGGATATTGATTTGAGAGAGAGAGAGAGAGAGAGAGAGAGAGAGAGAGAGAGAGAGAGGAGAGAGAGAGAGGAAAAGGGAGAGAGAGAAACATAAATGTGAGAGAGAACATCGATTGGTTGGCTTCCAATTGGTCGCCGGAACTGGGAATCAAACCTGAAACCTAGATATGTGCCCTGATGGGGAATCTAGCCCTCATTCTTTTGGTGCACAGGACACAGGATGATGCTCCAATCAACAGAGCCACATACTGGCCAGGACTGAATTGGGTATTTTTAACTATAAGATAAAATAATTATTATACTTCTGCATTTTCTTTTGATTATGTGGTAATTCCTTCAGAGACAGTTTTTGCTCATGTCACTTAGCCTGAGAAAGCTGAACACTCATTTGGTGTGATTTGGCAATAATCGTCTTGATGGTGAGAAAAGATATACAGCATAAAATAGAAAATGTGGCTTGAAATCAGTTTTAAAAATAAAAACTATGCTAGGGTCATGACAATAAAAATATGCCTACCTGCACACGCTCTGGGGAGGTTCAAAACAACATAAAAGGCTGGAGCATCTGAGAGCTTCCTGCCGCCTCTGCCCTCTGAGCTCTGGTCCAAACACCCATCATCTCTAACTTGGATTTTTGCAAGGCCTTCTGGCTGGTGTTTCTGCTTCCATCTCTGCTATCTCCTATTACACAAACATGAGGGCCACAGGGATCCTGTGCAGATATAAATCCAGTCATCTGATCCCTCCATTCATACTTTTCTAGTGCTTCCCATTCACCCAGAGGAAAAGCCACACACTTACCATGGCCTATGAGACTTACATCACCTGCACCCATCCCTACTCTGCTCCTGTTCAGTCCTCTCCAGCCACACCAACTGATGGGCTTTTCCTTAGACTTACAAGGCAGACTCCAACCTCAGGCCTTCACCCTTGCTGTTCCCACTTTCAACTGTTTTTTATGACTTGCTCATCTCCTTCAGGTCTTCACTCAAATGTCACCACCTCAGTCAAGCCTTCCCTGACTTCCTCATTTATACTTTTTTTTAAAAAAGGGACATCAGTAGTAACAATAACCATAATTAACATTCAAAATCCTCAGATGATAGTAAAATATGAATATTGTTCTGCATAACTACAGTGTTTTCAATTATACTACTAGGTTTAACCCAAAAAAGAAAAAAGGGCAATAAAACGTAAAGAGAAAGAGGAGGAGTAGATTAGTCTTTAGGGCTGACAGTGTATTCGTGGGTTAACCGTTGAATAAGCTGCCACTTCAGTTGAACTCTAACTATTTACTAATTGTTTGTCCTATGGAGCTTCATACAGGGGTTACTGAATTGGGTAAGAAAGACTAGGTCTCAGGTTTTAAGGTTAAGATGATCTATTGGAGATTAATAAATACTCAAGAGAAATATCCCTCCACAAAACAGAATATAAAATAGTGTGTTACTCATAAGAGAAGTATAGCAAAGTATTCTCTTTTTGATAGATTGATACAAAATTTACCAGATTGTTGAGCTACAATTAGATCATTTCTAATTTGATCATTACAGTGACAAAAAAATGGTTAGATTTTCTGTTCAGGGTCCTGGTATATTCTGCTGAATTAAGTGCGGTTAACTTATTGAGTGTCTTGATATTGTTCAAAGTTATTCATAGATAATACAATATTATGAAATGTAAAAAGGACTATTTCTAGCTTTGTGTGCACTGTGATTAGTGAAAGTTGATTATGACACACTTTTAGTATCTGAATATAACGTAAGTTGTTGTTTTAAAAATAGATTTGATTATTCCTAGGCAATAGCTGGTGGAGGTAGAAGAGGTTGTTTGGAGCTGATTAAATAGCAGTAGAGTTTCTGGGTCACAAGGGAGAGCTCTCATGTGCATTATACATTTGTATAAATCCTTCTCACATCCTTTGGCATTTTAGCTTCTGCATTACAAACCATTTGAATTCTCTGCTTTATGATCTCCCTTTCATGGGTATAAAAGAACTTAAGTTATTTATGACACCTGTTATATTATTTAGATGATAGTGAGGTCTTAAATGCACATTAACTATGTGTTTTAATTAAAGGATGAACATAGATGTCACCTTTAGCAAATATAATGGAAGGAAATTATATCTTGTCACTTGTCTTGAAATGCACTCCAGAATGGCTTAGAAAATACTGTACCTAATGATGGCTGACTAATTCAGTACACCATGCAAGTAAAATCCAGGAAGCTTGCATTTCTCTGCCTTTTTTAAAAAATGAAAAAAGCCTTTGTGGAATACAGTTATTATTTCTCAGATATTTAATTTAGGCTTTAAAAGTAGAATATTTGCTGGTGCTACTTTTAAAAATCTGAATTCAACGTAGACACTTTATTTCATTGTTCTACATACTTGTAACCTATTATATAATGTTAGATGCCACAGAACAAAAACAGATGTTTTATCTCATTTTGCTCAGCATTTTCTCTGTGTGTTATAAAAATAGCTAATATTTTATAAGTACTTACTATTTGGCTAACACCACTCTAAATTGGCTATATTAATCCTCAAAACAACAACTCCGTAAATAGGTAGGCATTATCATCTCCATTTTACAGATGTAGAACTGGGGTCTTAGGGTATTAAATAACTTACCAAGCCACAACGTTAGTAAAAGGAAGCGCCTAGGACAAGTTTGAACCCAGGAAGCATAGCCTCAGAACTCCCGGGCTCTGTTGTCTCCGGTATTGGTAGATCAAATCCAAAACCAAAGAAATATAGTGCACTGGCTTCCTGGAAACAGGAAGTGGGCAATTGCCCTGACGGGTTTGGCTCGGTGGATAGAGCATTGGCCTGTAGACTGAAGGGTCCCAGGTTCAATTCCGGTCAAGGGCATGTACCTTGGTTGCAGGTACATCCCCTGCAGGCACACAGAAGGCAGCTGGTCGGTGTTTCTCTCTCATTGATGTTTCTAGCTCTCTGTCTCTCTCCCTTCCTCTCTGTGAAAAATCAATAAAATATATTTAAAAAAAAGGAGTGGGCAATATATTACCTTTCTATACCCAAAGTAGTGCGGACACATTTTCCTTACTCTCTCTTTAGCAATAAATAGGTGACACAGAATTTCTGACCAGGTAAGATAGAAATGTCACAGGGAGCGTCATTGAGAACCTGATAAATGCAATGGGTAAGCACTAAACTTGACCAGCAATAGAATTTGTCCACAGAGACAGTTGTTAGATATCTGGAAGTTTGGGCACATGCCATTTACTCCTTGTGGCTCTCTGATCCTGGGAAACAAAGAAGTTCACAGAGCTTTATGGGACCACTGACATTCTAAGTGAATTGTTCTCATCAAAGTTTACAAATGTAAGGTAATGATTCTTTTTCCAAGTGACATTGAAAGCCACCATAGCCACCACATCCCATATAATATGTTATCATTCAAAAGACTGAGCAGTAAAATGTGGTCAATTCACTAATAAGGTTACATTCGGGGTGCATACATTTATCAGACATTAAAAGTGTAAGGGCAAACAACATTTTGACATGTTAGAAGTCCTCTACAGATCATTCATTCATCCACTGTCGTAGAGTATTGGGAATAAATGTGATTTGGGCAATCACATTTCTCAGTTTAAAGTAACCTAATGATAATATTCTTTTTTTAAAAAAAATTCAGATTTTTAAAAACTGCTTTTTTTTTTCCTGTTTATGTGAATTAGCAATGACCGCAAAAAAAAAAAATCTGAAAAAAAAAATTTCAGACAGCATTATGTGTGTCCCCTTTCAGTGGCTGTATCCTAGACTTTCTACAAAATAAATTATACTAGTGGAGCACCTTTCTCTCTGATTTTCACCTTTTCAGATGAACTTTTGCCCCTGATTAGCAGTGTATTGATAGATGATCTAAGTCATTCAGAATGATACCTACATGCCAGGAAATCTTGCCAATCATAGCTCCATCCTAAAGTTATCAGCTAAGTGTACTCAGAACTTAAAAGCAAAGTACTTTCTTCCCTCATGTATTATCTATGTCTATGTTTAATAATAATAGCTCTCATTTATTGAGCTCTTCCATGTACTAGACACTGTGCTAAGCAGTTTATGTTAATTATCTCAATTAGCCCTCCCAACAATCCTATGTAGCTACTATTATTACCAGTTTGTAAATGAGGAAACTGAGGAATACTTTAAATAATTTCTTTATGGTTATGAAGCAAGAAATATTACCAGATTTGATTCTGAGCTGGCCAACCTAAGACTTGTGCCTAACCTATTATATTTAACTAGAGGCCTTGTGCATGAAATTCATGGATTGGGGGGTCCCTAAGCCTGGCCTGCACCCTCTCACAACCTGGGACCCCTCAGGGATGTCTGCCTGCTCGCGTAGGCCCGCTCCTCCTAAGCCGGCAGTTGGACATCCCTCTCACAGTCTGAGACCCCTCACTCCTTACCACCTGCCTGCTTGCCTCTCCTTACCACTTGGCTCATAGCTCCTTAGTGTTGCCAGGGAGGTGATAGAGGCTCCTACCACTGCTATTGCCCTTGCCAACTGTGAGCCTTGCTTCTGGCTGAGTGGTGCTCCCCCTGTGGGAGCACACTGACCACCAGGAGGCAGCTCCTGCATTGAGTATCTGCCCCCTGGTGGTCAGTGAGCACCATAGCGACCAGTCATTCTGGTCATTCTGCCGTAATGGTTGCTTAGGCTGTTATCATATAGATAACTTCCAAAAGCATCAGAGTGAGGTTTGTTTCTTTTTTTTTCCTCTCCTTATAGTAATAAAAATAGCAAGTCCAGTGAAAATAGGCAAGAATACAACAAAGACAAGATTTAGAGTATGTTGGACATTCCAGAAGATGCAAGCATGAACTGATTACTGAACATTGGCTTGATCATATGTGTAAATACCTCCTTCTTCAAAATCGCCAACACATGGAGTTCACCCTCTATGTATTAGGTAGATTAGCACAATCAAATGACACATTTTGGAAAAGTTCGCATGGAATCTATTAGACCTATTTAATTATAATGAATTACATATTTATCATGTGGATGGCAGGCACCAACATTACTCGATAGATTGTTTTCTTAAAAACTGGCTTTACTTCTTTATTCCTAGTTAATACACTACTTACCAGTTTCTTTTTTTCTTTCACTTTATTTTCTTCTCTTGAACTGTGCTGAAAATGAGATCACCTGTTTGGCAAACTATTAAAATGACTACCTCTGCCAGATTTTCAATTGGAGACCTCTGGTCTGTCTCAGATATTAGGAAGCAGTGATATTGTTCCATCATCTAGAAAAAATATCCCGGGCCCCATCACACAAAACGTGGGAGATGAACGGAAGCAAAATTGTAAATGTATGTGTGCTGTGGGCCTCCGTGTCCTGAGGTGTCTTCATTCAGTGCTTACTCAGGAGTGGCCTCCTATGGTAAACTGAAATAAAACAGAATAGAACGGAATAAAAAATAAATGCTTGGCTGAACTAACAGGCTCTAATACATTAATAGCTAATCACCAGTTATGCTCTTAGTTTTCTTAAGTGTCATCGCTCAGTGCTTTCAGAACACTGTGGGATGCTGATTGGAAGCACTACATTTTTAACATTACTGAATGGAGAACAGAAAAAGGAAAGAAAATATACAACAAAACCCATAACATATCATTTTTAAAGTGCATTTAGAATGAGGGTCCTACACACAAACACACACACACAAAGCAGAAATTGCAGCACTTTATAATTTTCTCTTTTGTTCTCTTTCAGCCACCTCTGAAAACACATTTTTTTTTCAAATAAATTATAACCCCTGCTGATCGCATTAATTTTCTTTAGCACATTGAAGAAAAATAGTTTAAATAACTATGAAGAAATTAAATGTAAAAATAAAAATCTTTAGTGCCATCTGCTGGACATTTTTAGTAAGTAAAAATATACTCCTTTTAAACTAGTCCTAAATAAGGTTTTAAATACAAACTAAAAAAATATTTTTTAACTGTGGTGATTTTTAAAAATGACTCAGTAATATCTGTGGTAAAAGCCTGTATTACTGAAATGTTTATAATTAGTATATTGTCTATGTATGATATATAATATAAACTTATCTTGAGCTTGAACTTTTTAAAAAATTTTCTTTATTGATTAAGGTATTACATATGTGTCCTCATCCCCCCATTACCCCCCTTACCCTCCACATTCATGCCCTCACTGCCCTGTTGTCTGTGTCCATTGGTTAGGCCTATATACATGCATATAAGTCATTTGGTTGATCTCTCCCCCTTACCTCCACCCTCCCCTACCTTCCCTCTGAGGTTTGATGGTCTGATTGATGCTTCTCTGTCTCTGGATCTGTTTTTGTTCATCAGTTTATGTTGTTCATTATATTCCATAAATGAGTGAGATAATGTGATATTTATCTTTCTCTGACTGGCTTATTTCGCTTAGCATAATGTTCTCCAGTTCCATCCATGCTGTTGCAAATGGTAAGAATTCCTAACTTTTTACCACTGAGTAGTATTCCATTGTGCAGATGTACCACAGTTTTTTAATCCACGCATCTACTGATGGACACTTAGGCTGTTTCCAAATCTTAGCTATGGTGAATTGTGCTGCTATGAACATAGGGGTGCATATATCCTTTCTGATTGGTGTTTCTAGCTTCTTGGGATATATTCTTAGAAGTGGGATCACTGAGTCAAAAGGGAGTTCCATTTTTAATTTTTTGAGGAAACTCCATACTGTCTTCCACAGTGGCTGCACCAGTCTGCATTCCCACCAGCAGTGCAAGAAGGTTCCTTTTTCTCCGCATCCTTGCCAACACTTGTTTGTTGATTTTTTGACGATAGCTATTCTGACAGGTGTGAGATTGTATTGAGGTAGAACTTTTTATAGACTTTTTTTTTTAGCAGTTTTAGGTTCATAGAAATATTGTCAGGAAAATACAGCAATGCCCCATATATTCCTTGTTCCCATACATGTTTAGCTTTTTCTGTTATCAATATCTCACAAGAGTGGTACATTTGTCACAATTAATTAACCTATATGGACACATCATTATCACCCAAAGTCCATAGTTTATTTAGGGTTCATTCTTGGTGTTGCACAAATGTAGATTTGGACAAATATATAATGACATGTATTCACCATTATAATATCACACAAAGTCACTTAAATATCCTAAAACTCCCCTGTGCTCCATCTATTCATTCCTCCTATCCCTTACTATGATTATTTTTAGAACAAGAAATACTGATATGTACATATCTGTGATTGATAAAATTTTAAGTTTTAAACAGTGATGGATATCTGATTAAAATATGTAATAGTTTTTCAGCATTTTTTTCATACAGGCAGTATCAAACTTTTTATTTATTATTAAAATTTAGTTATGTAGTGAATGTTTTTATAATCAAGGGAGATAAAAGATGTATGAAAACAATGCCTTCATTTTCAAATTTAACCTTGCTGTAAAGATCTTTCCTCAGAGAAAGGTCATATATGAATGGGAAATCCTAGATTTAGATATTGCTTGTCTTGGGTGCAGTGGAATTAAGAAATTGAAGAGAAATTTGACATAAATCAGAGGATTGTATGCAGCTAGAGTGGAAAACAGGATTTCACAACGTCTGTTCCAGAATCCTTCTAAAAGAGTATTATTAAGACACCAGAAATCTAAAGTCTAAATTTTATAGACTCTCTTGCAGCTAGAATCCCTGGTGTGATTTAGGTTCCAACAGTTGGATGTACTTCCCGTGAGATGACTTGAAACTGAGTTAAATGGAACGGGCGGGGGCACAGAAGCCCACTGGGCATCCATTCTGCTGGTCTCTCTAGCAGGCTCAGTGTGGCTCTGCTTGTGGCTTCTAAATCAGAGCCCTCAACTGGGTGGTGGGGTCCTAGTGCCAGCCATTTGGAGAGGGGCTTTCTGATTCAAGCAGCTTCCTGAGTGAAGAACTCCGAGTAACTGGTTTTGTGCTTTTGTTTGGATGTCATTCCTAGAGACTTCGCCAAGACTCTGTTCCTATTTTCCTTCCAACAATTTTGTAGCACCAGATTCCATTAGTTAACCTTTTTTGCTTAAAAGACTGTGATGTTTATTCTTTTCAACTCAGCTCTGATAAAAGGGGCTGCTATTTACAATTATCATTAAAATAAATTATCATTAAAATGAAACAATAGATTTTTACTGCTCCTCTCTGTGACAAAGTAGAAGAGACAGTTTCATTAAAAAGGGAGCATGTGTTTGGGGCCCAAGAAACCATTTATTTTAAGTGCATATATGTTTTTACTTCATAGTCATTTGTCTCTGATTACTGAGTTGTCATTCAGTAGAACATATAAATTGGATGCTTATATTTTGATATTTACAGACTTTTAAAGATAATTTGATTTCACCTCCATTTCTGAGAAGTTTTGGAGCATTCACATCGATTTTATCATCTTAGCATGCCTTCTTTAGTTATTCTGTTAGCACTAACCTGTGCTGTATTTTTGTTTCAGGGAACAAAGCGAGTTCCAAATTATTTAGGAACATCTTTTTGACCAACTAAGTGAAAGAAATTTTTTGACAATACAGTGTGTGGTCAAAATTTTAAAAGTAAGCCTCCAATCTACCAGGCTAGCAAAACATTTAATTTCTGTTATCAGGGGTCTCTCCTGGACATCCTCTAGGTCTTTTGGAGACTCTTACCCAACATTCTCCAAAGAACGCTCCTGGCTTCAGTCTCCACGTCACTAACTTCATGGGCCCATCTGGTGTCCTGTTCCAAGTGTTCTATGCCAAGGTGGGGAGGGACACATAGGCCATGCCTCTTGTTTTCAGAACCCAAGCCTTCCCGCCATTGTATTCACATCCCAAAGCAATTCTCCATTGAAGGTGTTATGTGCATGCAAATTGCTCTGATCTCTGCCCCTCTCTTCATGTTGGGGAAAGCTCTCATTTCTCTCAGGACCTGTTGGTTCAGCTTTTGGAACTTCAAAGCACCTGCTCCCATCCCCATCCTCCTCCCAGAAAGTCTAGACTAGACTTCACAAAGGAAAGTCAGGAAAAAAGATGGATTGTCTTCTTCTAGCTTCTGGAGAAAGGAAAAACACAGAATAGAAATAAGTGAAGTGCTGTGCCAATTACAGTGATTTCTTTCTATTATGCTATTACCAGTCACTTAGCATCATTCTGTGTGACTTATCCTAATATATAAAAAGCCAGGGACTGTGAACAGCAGGCTGTGTGGGGCAACAAGGCCAGCAGGGGGTTAGTGAGGGAGAACAAATCCACTGAACAGTGGGCTGCATGGGGCAACCGGGCCAGCAGGAGGGTTAGTGAGGGATGACCAAACAACTGAACAGCAGGCTGTGTGGGGTGACCATGCTGGCAGAGGGGTTAGTGAGGGATGACCAAACAACTGAACAGCAGGCTGTGTGGGGCAATAGGCTGATGGGGGGGGCAGTTGAGAGGGAACAAGGCAGCAGGGGGGGCAGTTGGGGGTGACCAGGCTGGCAGAGGGGGACAGTTGGGCGTGATCAGGCAGGCAGGCAGGAGCTAGTTAGGAATAGTTAGGAGCTAGTGGTCCCAGACTGTGAGAGGGATGTCTGACTGCCAGTTTAGGCCTGATCCAGCAGTCGGACATCCCTAAGGAGATCCCAGATTAGAGAGGGTGCAGGCTGGGCTGAGGGGACCATCCCTCTCATGCTCAAATTTCATGAACTGGACCTCTAGTTTATAATAAATGATCAACAAATACTTATTAATTGGTAAGAATGTCATTAACAATTTCCTGTTTAAATTATTTTCCATTATTAAAAAAAAATTATTTTCCATTATAGAATGACATTTAGTTTTTTAGAAGATGATAAGAAGCTTTTTAGGTATTCATCTTCATTTTCTTCAAATGTATGCAATTCATCACACAACTTGTCTATATTTTGAATCTTGGAGTTGCTTGAGTCCAGTGCACAGATGTTAAAATCAAGCAATTATTGCATAGTAAAACAATGGAAAACACCCAGGGATACTCAGAGGTAAGGTAGGGGAGGGGAGGGGTGAGAGGGAGAGATCAACCAAAGGACTTGTATGCATGCATATAAGCATAAGCGATAGATGTGGACAACAGGGGGTGAGGGTGAGGGCAGGAGTGGGGGTATGAGAGGACATTGGGGGGATAAGGTCACATTTGTAATATCTTAATCAATAAAGGGGGGAAAAGTTAATGACTTAATAGTAGGCACTTGAACTATAAAAAAATCTAATTATATAAATAAAAAAAACAAGGTTTCTATATCAGTGACTTCCTTTTAAAAGCATTGCATATTTTATAACACTCTAAATTTTCTGTGTAGATCATTTAAATCTGAGATTTGTGATCACATATTTTGTCAACCTAGCTAATCAATAATAATATATTGTTAATTCTAAAATTGAAATGTACAGATAAATTTTACAAGATTTTACATTTGCAACCCTGCATTTACTGTAATACCATGTAATAAAATATGCATTTCCATTTATTATTCATAATAGAACACTGTCACATATTTGATATGGATTAAAGCATTAGAACATCAGATACAAAAAATAAATATGCTGTTTATGATTTCACTACCAATATCCTGATTCTAAAGGCACATTTTATTGTGAGGACATCTTGACAGTGTGAGCTATCAGAGTAATGTAAGGAGAATACAAATTGGAAAAAAAAGGTATTAAGGTTGGATTTTAAGAGACAGTTCAGTACAGTATTGCAAAAGGTTACAGAGCAAGTAGATTTTTAGGAAGTAGAGTAATGAATGTGGCTCCTTTTTCCCTCTCCATCCCCTTTCCTCCCTTTCTTCCTTTCTCCTTTCTTTTTATAATGCCTGCTGCTAAATAAGAAAGGAGCACACTGGGAAATGAGTCTGACACATTGGCAGGGACTTGGGTTGGACTTTTTATTTCAGTGCAGAGGAAGGAAGGGAGTCCTATCTGTAAGTAGAGGAAGAAGCCCGTGAAGATTTGAAGGTGTGAGAGAGCTCTGGGTTGGTAAACAGCATAGTCTTTTTTCTCTCATTTTATGCCCTTCTGTGATGTCCAAACTAGTAGTATAAACATGGCCTATTGTCAAAACCAGGAACTTAAACTACCTGTGAGAGGAAGGTACAAATGGCTGAGACCACCAAGGGCTGGTGTAGGGAGGATGTGGATCCTGGCAGGGTTTGGAGTGATGGCTGTGTGAATGGCTTCGTGGATTGTGAGGTGAAGCTCTTGGCCAAGAGCTGCTGCGGTGTGGGAGCCCCTTATACGTCCAGCGTGGTTCAGGGTTCCTGTTCAGGGTTCGAGTTCTGAAGGAGGCCGCACACAAAATGAAGAGAGAGAGACTAGAAGAGAATCAATTTGGAAACTGGGGGACCAGGCGTGGAGCCTTCCTCTAGCAGGATAGACTGCCCACTGGTGCCTGGGTCTCACCAGCCTTTTATTGAGTCTCTGAGAAAACAACCATATTCTTAGGCAGGAAATTCAGACAATAAACAGGCAGCAAGAATTTACATGTAAGTAACAGGTAGGGGTTTGCTTTAACTAACAATGTTTCAACTTAATGGGTGCATAGCTCTGACCTTTCAGAGCAACCAAAGTTGGTGAAAACAATCAGTTTCCAGCACTGCAGGTATATCCCTCTGGGAAGAGAACACTGTCCCCAGTGCCTGTCATTAATAGGAGCTACTGTGTGGGCTGGATTTTTCTCCCATTTTCATGAACTGGAAGAGAACACCCCTCAAAGATGTTTGTGCCATGGAGAAAGTGAGAATCTAGAGACCTCACCCTCGTAACTCAAATCTGGAAACCTCATGTTACAGACTGTCCTGCTGTGGCCTAATGGAGAAGGGCCTATTGCTGCCTGTCCACCCCTCTCAGCTCGGGAGACCCCACAGACTGAGCCGCACCTGCGCTCAGGAAACCAGCACTGTGTTCACAAGTCATCAAAAAAGAATTTTGAGTCTTTCAGGAGGACATAGTGGCTCGAGAAAAGAGAATTTGGCAATAAATAGTGTTTAGGAGTTGAAAATTAATGCAAGTTATTTTAGGTTTATCTCAGAGATGTTTTGGGTTCATTTCCAGACCTCCCCTAATGAAGCAAATATTGCAATGAGTCACATGAATTTTGGGGTTTCCCAGTGTATATATAAGTTATGTTCACACTATACTGTAGTCTAAGTGTGCAGTAGCATTATGTCTAAAAAATGTACATGCCTTAATTTAAAAATAACTTATTGCTAAGAAATGCTAACACTCATCTGAACCTTTAGCAAGTCCATCTTGCTGGTGGAGGGTCTGCCTTTGATGTTGATGGCTGCTGATAGTCAGAGTGGTGGTTGCCAAGGCCTAGGGAGGCTGTGGCAATTTCTTGAAATAAGACCACCATGAAGTTTGCCACATCTATTGACTCTTCCTTTCACAAATGATTTCTCTGTAGCATGCGATGCTATTTCATAGCATTTTACCCACTATAGAACTTCTTTCAAAATTGGTGTCAATCCCCCCAAACTTTGTGACTGCTTTATCAACTAAGTTTGTGTCATATTTAAGTCCTTTGTTATTATTTCAACACTCTTCTCAGCATCTTCACCTGGAGTCGATTTTATCTCTAGAAACCGCTTTCTCTGCCCATCTACAAGAAGCAACTCTTCCAGGATTAATGATGTGTAGCCACTTCATTAATTATCCTAGCTGGATAACTTGCTGCAGCATCTGTATCAGCACTTGCTGCTTCACCTTGCACTTTTATGTCAGAGATTCTCTCTTTAAACCTCATGAACTAACCTCTGCTCTCTCAGGCATCATAGAAGAGTTAGGGCCTTGCTCTGGATTAGGCTTTGTTTAAGGAAACATTGTGCCTGGTTTGATCTACCTAGACCACCAAAATTTTCTCCAAATCAGCAATAATGCTGCTATGCTTTCTTATCAGTACCGTGTTCACTGGAGTAACACTTTTAATTTCCTTCAAGAATTTTCGTTTTGCATATAAAACTTGGCTAACTGTTTGGCACACCAGGCCTAGCCTTCAGCCAGGTTTTCCTTTTGCCATGCCTTCTATTCTAAGCTTATTATTTTTTAGCTTTTGATTATTCCTTCACTTGAACACTTAGAGGCCATTGCAGGGCTATTATTGGTCAAATTTCAATATTGTTGTGACTCAGGATATAGGGAGGCCTGAGGAGAGGGAGAGAGATGGGGGAATGGCCAGTAGGTGGAACAGTCAGAACACACACAACATGTAACAGTCAAGTTCACTATCTGATATGGGTGTGGTTGGTGGTACCTTAAAGCAATTGCAACATTAACATCAGATCACTGATCACAGATCATCATAACAAATATAAAAATGATGAAAAAGTCTGGAAAATTGCAAAAATTACTAAAACATGACACAGAGTGAGCAAATGGTGTTGAAAAATATGGTGCTGATAGCTGGATGCAAGATTACCATAAACTGTCAATTTGTAAACAATGCAATATCTGAGAAGCACAGTAAAACGAGGTATGTCTCTAGTGAGCAAGAAGCAAGTCTCTGCTCTACAGAAGTTTAATGACATGAGTTCATCTGCATAAGTTTTGCTTTTCCATCATCAGTTCTTGTTCATTAGCCATGATCAAAAATTGGCATTATCTGACAGATAACACTTGCCTGAATCCAGAATACCTTTTATTTTCATGTCACATCCATATTTATTGTCCCACTTTATGTGAACTCAGTGTAAGACCTGAAGAATGTGAATTTAAGATAATATATTCATAATAATCTAAACTAATAAAAGCAAAATAGTAAAATTAGCCGTTTCTCCGAGACAGGGTAAGCCACGCCCACCAGCCAATCAGAGCGGCTGTATGCAAATTTGCCCAGCCAACATGGCAGCCGCCACTCACGGACCTGAGTAAATGTTTAGGCAGCGTCCGTTGCAGCGGGAACGAGAGGGAAACTGTTTTTGGCCCTTGGTGGGCAGGCTCCGAAACGTGTTTCAATAATGTAACAGTCATAGAATCCTCGGGAGCTGAAGGGAACAGGCCTGGCCTGACTTACTAAGAGTAACAAAGTCTCATTATAGATGCTGCGCTGCGAGGTGAAGCAGAGGAGGTTTCGTTACCTCAGCCCACCTCAGCTTAAAGGAACAGTACATCAATTATAGGAGATAAACCCCAGCAACCTGCGTCCTGCCAGCCTTGCTGGGACGTTGGGTCAATGGGAGCTGTGGGCAGCCTTAAAGCCCCTCACCCAGGCTGGTCAGGCACGCCAGCAGGTGGACATCCCCTAAGGGGTCCCAGACTGCGAGAGGGCACAGGCCGGGCTGAGGGACCTCCTGAGTACACAGAGCGGCTGCAGGGCAGAACAGCGCAGGACCCAGGACCGGCGAGTGGGAAAGAGGCGGCAGGGTTGGTGGCCTGATTGGTGGGCTTCCCAGGCCCTTTGCAGGGCATCGGGGAGCGGAAAAGAGGCAGCAGGGGGTCAGTGGCCTGCTTGGTAGGCTTCCCAGGCCCTTTGCGGGGCACCGGGGAGCGGGAAAGCAAGGCTGCAGGGGCCGGGGTCCTGCCTGGCAGCTCTCCAGACCCCTTGGTGGCACCGGGAAGTGGGAAAGGAAGGCAGCAGGGGATGGGTGAGTGGGAAAGAGTCGGTGGCCTGCTTGGCGGCTTCCCAGGTCCCTTCTGGGGATCAGGGAGCAGGAAAAGGCTGGCCTGACCACGAGGCGGGGTTTTCCATGCTTTCTGGTGGCTGGAGGAAGATGGGCAGTAAGCAAGCTTGGGAGGCAGGCAGCACCCAGCCCTGGCCACAGCTCAAAAAAGAGAACAACGTGCAGGGGAGGGCAAGAGTCTGAGAGATCAACATAGAGGGGGTGCCTGCTCCAAGCCTCCACGTTGTGCCTGGGGGCAGGTCCCCAGCAGGTAGACACACACAGGAGGACTGCTCCGAGCCTCAGATGCAGCTGGGGGCAGGTCCCCAGTGGCCACACACACACACAAAAGGCACCTGGCAGACTGAGGCCATCATAGGACATCCACCAAGGGGTCCCAGACTGTGAGAGGGCACAGGCCGGGCTGAGGGACTCCCTGCACCCCGAGTGCACAAATTTTTGTGCACCGGGCCCCTAGTAATATTCATAATAATAATAGAATAGGAAAAGCAAGTCCATGACAAAAAGTAGCTTCCTCATCACTAAAATGGAACTAATAAAATTATCTTTTTTATACAGTTATTATTTGTTTAAATACTAGTATATGCAGATCCTCATAAAATTAATTAGATGGCATCAATGGTCAACTTTTTTTATACATAATAA
>PVJC01008644.1:0-48029 GCA_004026665.1 Murina feae | reverse complement strand
CCGGGGCGGGGCGGGGCCGGGGCTGGACTCACGGTGGCAGTCCTGGCCGTAGAAGCCTGGGGCACAGAACTCGCAGTAGATGCCCTGGAAGTTGGGTTTGCACAGGCAGCGTCCCAACTGCGGGTCCTTCTGGCAGGCGTTGTCCTGGGTCCCACCAGCGTTGCAGTCGCAGCCTGGCGGGGGTGCGGGGGGGAGCAGGAGAGAACCTCAGAGGCCCTGCCAACCGACCCCCCTGCAGGAGGCCTCGCTTCTCCACAAGCCCAGATCCGCACGTTCCTACTCTGCACACGCGCAGACGGAGAGCCCAGCCAGGGCAGGTGGCACCGGGCTGGGGGGATCACTTCGTGGACTAGCTACTGTGCTGGACACCCAGCACGACAGAACATTGTATGAAAATTGTAATTGAAAAAATTTTTTTTTAATGTTAAATCAAACAAATAAATGACAATCACAATCCCAAGGAGGGAAAGGCAACAGCCCAGGGACAGCAGTGGTGAGTGACTGCGACAGCACACCCGTGGACTCAGTCGTTTGTGATGCAGACGCCAAGTCCACCACGGGGCTCGCACAACCACAGAACATTTACACTCAGAACGGGACACGCCAGGAGCCAGCGCGAGTCCTGTTGTTAGTAGTCCTCACCAGAGGATATTTTCCCATTGGCTTTAGAGAGAGTGGAAGGGATGAAGGAAGGGGAGAGAGTGGTTGCCTCCTATTGGAGCCGGGGATCAAACCTGCCACCCCCGCCAGGAAGCAAACCTGTGCCCCTTCGGCGTACAGGCCGATCACTGAGCAACACCGGGGCGGGAAGAAAGAAGGAAAGATGTGTTAAAGTCTTAACTTGTGCGTAAAAAGAGGACCAACGTACAATTTAGGTTTTGTTACCGAGAGAAAAGAAAGCTCAATATTTGTCCAAAGTATAAGGGTGACTATGGACCAGAATTTACAAACCCTCAGAGAAGAAAACGCAAACCAACCAACGCAAACCAGAACATGCTGGGTAGCTCAGCCAGCAAAGGCTGGAGGGCAGTTAAGCAGAAAGGGAGAAAGGCCCTCCATCCCTACGCCAGGCCGACCCCGTCCCAGGCGAATCCCACAGGCGTCAGCTTGGCTCCGTCCTCCTGAAGGACGCACCTCGAACTACTCCACAGGAAACAAAGCTGACGACGCAGGCGTTCCGTGCAGGCGTGGGAAGGGGGGCGTGCAGACGCGGACGCAACTCCACGGCCACAGCATTAATGGGACAAAGGGGTGTGTGCTGAGAAAATGGGCCGGTGCCTCCCCACCCAGCAAACCCAAGCCTCTAAGAGCAGGATAAACATGGTCGTAAGGTGCAGAAAGCTAAATAAACTACCAACATTTCGAGAGTTCGGCAAAACCAGGCTCCTATAGAGACAGACTGAACGGGCTGCTCTCAGCTGTGGCAAAAACCACTCGGACAGGGTGGGTTTAATAGCATAATTAACACGCGTGCTGGAACAGGTGCACACAGAGAACACATGTTCCCGCCACATGTTCATGGAACAACCGAAAGGGTGAAAAACAAAATATTAAATTTCAAACACAAAAAGCAGAAATTGTCAGGCTACCGATCTGACTATGATGTAGTAAAACGAGGACTGTACCAACAACAAAAGGGCAGAGGCCTGGCCAGTGTGGCTCAGTGGTTGAGTGCCAATCTACAAACCAAGAGGTCATGGTTGGGGCACATGCTGGGGTTGTGGGCTTGATCCCTAGTGTGGGGTGTGTAGGAGGTAGCCGATCGGTAAGTCTCTTTCATTGTTGATGTTTCTATCTCCCTCTCCCTTTCCCTTCCTCTCTGAAATCAATAAAGAGATACTTAAAAAGTGGGGGTGCAGAAAGAAAATCAAACCACCAAGAATGACAAACATGCTTCTAAAGAGCTCTGGTCAAAAGCAAATAAAAACTGAAATCACCAACTCTGTAGAAAAAAACAATAGTAACAATCAACAATCAACCTTGTAGGATATACCTAGCCAAAGCTATACTCTGATAGCTTTGAGGCAAACTGATAGCTTTCTCAACCTCGGTACCAGACATTCTGGGCTGGACAACTATCCGAGGCGGGGAGGGGAGCCTCCTATGCACTATATGCTTTTTTTTTTTTTTTTAAGATGTACTCTTCTTATTTTCTTTTAAATATATTTTTATTGGTATCAGAGAGGAAGGGAGAAGAAGAGAGAGCTAAAAACATCAATGATGAGAGCGAATCAGTGATTGGCTGCCTCCAGCACACCCTACTCTGGGGATCGAACCTGCAGAGCAGGCATGTGCCCTGACTGGGAATCGCACCGTGAACTCCTGGTTCATAGGTCAACGCTCAACCCCTGAGCCACGCTGCCTGGGCATTGTATGATATTTTGTACACCCCTAGCCTTCCTCCACCCGCTGGATGCCAGCAGCACCTCAGTTACAACAACCAAAAAGACATTTTAGACGTTTTCCTGTGAAGAAATAATTCAAGAGGCTATCAAAAACAAAAACCACAAGAAAGGATAGAGAAGGAATTAAGAGATTTTAGTTCCAAAATTTCTATATAAGGAAGCAAAATCTCTGCCCCACACGAGTCAGGGGAAAACCCGAGCTATCCTGTACTATAACCTTGGGCTGTCCTTTGAAAATAGCAATAAGTTCAATGCACTTCTGTTAGGTCAAATGAAGGAAGAGACAAAAAGAAAGAATAAAATAGACAATCAAGAGTCACGGGTTGATTCCCAGTCAAGTATTTTATAAGGTGACTTACAAAGCAAAGCAAGACGGCACAAACAAACAAGAAGCCTTTCAACCTGCCTCACTAACGAAGGCGCTCACGTTCACGGGGGGTCCATGGTAACAGAATTCATTACGTAACGCACAGGTCAAAAATGAAATACTGCTCGGGTGGGAACCTACTGAATTGAAGATATCTGCAAACGATACATTTGATAAGGGGCTAATATCCAAAATATATTAAAAATTCATAGCCCCAGCCAGTTTGGCTCAGTGGATAGCGTGTCAGCCTGTGGACGGAAGGGTCCCAGGTTCGATCCCGGTCAAGGGCACGTGCCTGGGTTGTGGACTCAGCCCCAGTAGGGAGTATGCGGATCGATGATTCTCTCTCATCACTGATGTTTCAATCTCTCCCTCTCCCTTTCTCTCTGAAATCAATAAAAATATGTATTAAAGAAAAACCAAAAACTCCCACAATTCAACATAAAATAAAAACCCAAACAGCCCTGGCCAAGGGCTCGGCTGGTTGGAGCATCATCCCGTACACCAGAGGGCTGCAGGTTCAGTCCTGGGTGGGGCACATACAGGAGGCAACTGATTGATGTTTCTCTCTCACCTCTCTCCCTCTCTCTCTCTTTCAACAACAAAAATATCAATGAAAAATATCCTCGGGTGAAGCTTAAAAAACACACAGCCAAATTATCCAAAGGCCAAGGACCTGAACAGACACCACTCCAAAAGAGGACATACAGAGGCCAAGAGACACACGAAAACATGCTCCACGCCACTCATCCTCAGAACCACCACGAGGCACGCCCTCACACCTGCCAGAACGGCGGCCTTCAACACATCACCAAACAGCAGTGCTGCGAGGATGCGGGGAGGGAGCCCCGTGCTCTGCGGGAGGGGACGCAGGCTGGCGCAGCCACGTGGACAAGTGTGGAAGTTCCTCAAACAATTAAAAATGGAGCTGCCACTTGGCCCAGTGATTCCACGTCAGGTTATTTATCCAAAGAAAATGAAAACACTGGGAAAGCTGTCTGCGCCCCAGCGATCCTGCGGCCCTATTCCCAACAGCCGAGGCCATGAAAGGAAGGTGCCTGCCTGCAGACGAGACCGTGGCGAGCCATCAACTAAAAGACAGGTCCCCACTCCACAGACGCTCACGAGGAGGAGTGTCGCCCATGGGTGGGGACCGGCTGCCAATAACAACCCCAAAGCGGTGACTTGATTTAACGCGTGTGCTGACGCCTGGCGCGGGCAGAGGTTTCACCCCGAGAACCAGCTGGGCGCCCCCAGCCGAGTGTCCCACGTGTGCCGGCCGAGCCGGGCCGAACCCTCTTTGGGAAACCTTCCTGCGGAAGACCTGAGGGGTTAAGGGAAGCCTGAGCCGCAGGGATGTTTATCGCAACATTATTTTAAAAAGACAACTGGGAAGAGCCTAAATCCCCCGCAACTGCCAGCTGGCCGAACAAACGCCGCGTCGTTCTGTGCGACACAGGACGCGACGCGACGTGTTGGAGCGCGGCGGTGGGTGGGAGACGCAATTCCGAAACAGGAGGCAGAGCACCGTCCGTGCGAGTGAACGCCAGGGCGTGTTCCGCAGAGGTCCCGGCGGGGCTGCAACGCGGGGACGGTCTCCTTCGACGGCAAGCTTACTTAGGTTTTCGACCGTTTTCTAGCATGAGTGTGTATTGTTCGCATAAATTGAAAAGAACCCAAGTTAATGTGACCAACGTGAATATCCCGCCTCTCTGCGGGGCCTCCTGCCCCCTGCTCCAGGGGCAGCCGGGCAGCGGGGACCGCAGGGACACTTACTCACAATCTGTCCGGCCTGCTGCACCTGTGCCACGGAGGAGTTGTAGGGGGAGGACACAGCTGGGGAGGAGACACGCGTGTCAGCCCGGTCGGCCCAGCGCATGGAGGGAGGAGGCAGGACCAGAGGGTTCCCCAGGCCCGCCCCCGGCCAGCACCCTCACAGTAGCAGTGTGGGAAGCCCGTGAGGCCCGCAGCACACGCCTCGCACCGCTCCCCCGCGAAGTTGGGCCGGCAGTAGCAGCGGCCGGTCAGGTCCTCACACGTCCCGTCGGTGAAGTTTGACTCGCAGTTGCAACCTGGGCGGGACCAGGAGTCATGAAATCCAAGCCCAGGACTCTCGGGGCAGCGGGAGGAGAGCTGTGGCCGGGCCCCCCGGAGCGGTGGGAGGGCCCCGGAGAGGCAGGCGGCCGGGGACCCTGGGATACCCGGTCGGGGCGGACCCCACTCCCAGCCACCCGTCCCAGGACACCCCAGCCAGGTTGACCCCACTCACGACGGCAGGCATGGGGCGAGTCCAGGGGCTGGTCGGGGTCGCGGTAGAAGCCGGGCAGGCAGCGTTCACAGTTGATGCCGGTGGTGTGATGCTGGGGGGTGGAGGAGGGCCACTGAGTCCAGGGGTCCCATCCAGCAGCACCTTGGCCCCCCCGACCCCACGAGTGCAGCTGCCTCCTTGGAGCCGCGCCCACCTGGCAGGCGATGCACACGCCGCCGCCTTGGTAGGCGCTGTCCTGGTTCTGGCTGGCATTGTGCCTGTCCACCTCAGGGTCGTAGTAGCAGTCGTCCGCGTGGCCGTGGCAGTTGCAGGCTGGAGGGAAGCACAGGCACCCAGCTGTCAGCAGGACCCCCAGGCTACATCCCACAACCCAGACCACCTCAGGTGTGGCAACCACACACATGTGCATGTGCACTGTCAGTGTGTAAGCTTGTGTGAGTACAGCTGTGAGCATGCATGTGGGGGTCCGCACACGAGCTGGTGAGCACCTGTGTCCATGTGAGCACTGTACACGTATGTGAGTTCGTGCACATATCATGTGTAAGCACATGTGCGAGTATATCCATGAGCACTGTGTGTGCATGTGAGGAGCGAGCACTGCCAGTGTGTAAGTCTGCATGAGATACGTGCAGGCATGAGCTTGTGCAAAAGCACGTGTGCACGTGGGAGGCACTCACACTGACACTCGTTGGCACTCTCAGGTGTGGCCGGCTTCCACTGCTGCTGGTTGAAGCCGGGGCAGCAGCGCTCACAGGAGCCCCCACACGTGTTGTGCTGGCAGGCGCACTTCAGCCTGTGGGACACACGGCACAGCGGGCTCAGATCCCGCAGAGGAAGAGGCCGGAGGAAGCAGAGGCGCAGGGGCTGCGCAGGTGGGTGAGCTGGGCGGGGTACTGAGTGGTCAGCCTGGAGCACTGGGTCCTGGAGCTGCGCCATCCCCATCAGGCCAGGACCTGAAGCCCAGGCCTTGCTCACCAGGCAGCCCTGAGCTCAGTCAGAAGCCCATGAGTCCAGGGCACTCCCCAGAGGCAGGTGGCCAAGCCCTGCCCCCACTTTCAGCCAGGGGGGGACACCCGTGGGAGGGCTGGAACCCTGCCTGCTGTCCTAGAGAGCAGCTCCTGTTGGCTCAGTGTCAGGGGACAGCTGGCTGCAGCTGGGAACTGAGGTTGCAGCCACCTTCTGCAGTCACTCATGCCAAAGCCCCTCCCGGCCCAGGCCATGTCCACCAACGTGGGGCCAGAGTGGGCCCCATCTGAGCTGTGTGTTTCTGGGTCCTGGGCCAGCCCTGTGCATGACCCAGAGCTCCAACCCCACCGCCCTGGCCCCGCCCCCACGAGGGTCCCTTGGGAATCAGGGACACCTGGAGGGCCTGCGTGGGAGAGGAGGCAGGACAATCTGCCGCAGGGAGGCAACCACAGGCTGCAGCTGCTGTTAGACTTTCCAGTGATGGACGTGGGCAGGCGCCCCAAGCTAAGGAATTCACGCAGGGCTGTGCCAGGTTGGCGACACCCAGCGTGTTTGGCAAAAGCCCTCACAGAGCCACTCGGGAGGCTTCCTCCCGATCCGGGACGTGGGAGTCACGGGGAGCAATCGGCAGACACCGTAAAACGGGTGCTTAAGGACGGCTGCTTAAGGAAGCTAAAACTCAGGGGAAATAAACAGGTGGATGTGACAAAGAATCAGTCGAAATTCCTATAAGCAAAAACCAAAACGACTGCATTTAAGACTCAACGGGTGGGCTGTGCAGCAGGTCAGAGGCAGTGAGGAGACGGAGCGGGAGAAGGCAGCTTGGAGACAGAAGGAAACCATAACCCGAATTCCAGGCGGAAAAAGGGGCAGGTGAGGAGCCCAGCAGGCAGAGAGCTGACAGCCAAGGGTGGTCTTGAATTAACCAAGAGTCTTATTCTCAGCTTCGAAAGGCCTGCATCCTGGCCTGGCTGGGTGGTTCGATTGGTGGGGGCATCGTCCTGTGCACCAAAAGGTGGCAGGTTTGATTCCTGGTCAAGGCACACACCCAGGTTGTAGGTTGGATCCCTGGTTGGCATGTGCAGGAGGCAGCTGATCGATGTTCCTCTCTCTCTCTCTCTCTCTCTCTCTCTTAAAAAAAAAAATCAATAAAAACCACAACACATTAAAAAAAAAAAAAATCCTGAGGCAGAGAAAACATGTCCACCCCTTACCACCAGAGTGGACCAGCAAAGCACCAAGACACAGAAACTTCCAGAAGGTGTCCAGGCAACAGTGTGCAGGAGGGGGGACTCTCCCAGCATCCAGAGATGCCAAGAGACCACAAAGTGTTGAGAGACACGACCTCCAGCCAGAATTTTATCGTCAGCTCAAGTTTCACCCAAGAGTGAGGGCAGACGGCCATTGTAGGTGACGACAAACAGAACTGGGAAAGACTCACCAGCTGCCACCGACTGACGGTGCCCCCCCAATTCACATGTGGAACGGAACGCCCAGTGACGGCTTTGGGGTCTATGGGGGTGATCAGGTCACGAGGGTGGAGCCGTCATTAAAGGGATTAATGTCCTTATAAAAGCATCCGGGAGAGTCCCCTGCCCCTTCTGCCCACCATGTGCGAATGCAGTGAGAGGACACCTCTGGGACCCAGGAAGTGGGCCCAGCATCCCCCACAACTGTGAGAGTGAAGCATGGTCTGTGGTGATTTGTTAGAGGTGCCAGAGCAGCCAGACACTGGCAGCAGCACCACGACCTTCCCAGTCTTGGGGGGGGGGTGGAGACACTGGGGGTGCTGGTGCAGCCCCGTGCCCCGCTTGGGAGCTGAGCTCGTCCACGCCCACGTGCAGTGCAGGTGAGGCAGGGTGGGTGCCGGTGCCGCCCAGTGGGCAAGGGCAGACCTGCCTCTCTTCTGAGACCAATTAGGCAGCCTAGTGTGCTCCCCTCCCGTCCCTCACAAGTTCTTACTTGGCACCCAATTTCTCAGAGCGATTACTGTGCCTGAGAACGCAGGCAGGCAGGAACCTGTGCCCGGGGCGGCATGGAGCGTGGGCAGTGCCCGCTCTCTTTCAGGCCCATTGGCTACAAAGGACTGGTTTGGGGTTTGCCTCTATGCTATCTGGGCTTCACTTGTCTCCCTACAAATTGGGGTGCAGGCAAAGCAACAAAACCCCAGCAGAAAGCACAGAGAAGACCCCAGATCCAAGAGCGTGGTGTGGGGGCTGTGTGATTTTGAGGCAAGGAAGGCAGAGGGCACACACGCCTGGGCCCTGCCTTACTGGCTGTCTCAGGCCCAGGGCTGCTGCCTGCACTGTGCGGGGCGCCTGTGGGGGCTCGGCGCCCTCAGCTCCCCATCCAGGCCTTGGGCCCTGCCTGTGGAGGGAGGTGAAGGGCAGGGTGGGAGGCGGCAGGGAGTGCGTTTGTGGGGTGGGCAGAGGACAGGAATGTGCAGCCACAGGCTGACGCCTCCCTCGGCGCCTCCCGTCCGTCAGGCCCTGGGCTCAG
Source organism: Murina feae (assembly GCA_004026665.1). Classification (NCBI taxonomy): domain Eukaryota; kingdom Metazoa; phylum Chordata; class Mammalia; order Chiroptera; family Vespertilionidae; genus Murina; species Murina feae. The sequence goes on along the minus strand of PVJC01008644.1, from coordinate 39,523 downwards.
GGTCTGCACAAACACTTCCCCTTCACTGGCAGCAGGGCCCAGGGCCCTGCCCCCCCCACCTCGCTGTGCACATGGGAAAGACGCCACAGCGCCGCGGCCAGCGCAGCTCACAGGGGCCAGGGACACGGCGGCAGTACAACCAGGCCTCCGCCCCCCGACTGGCAGGGGATGAGGGGCTGGGCAGGGAGCCCAGGATCTCACCTGAAGGGGTCTGCGGGGTCTGTGGAGTCACACACATCGGCGTGGCCGTGGCAGACGCAGCGCCCGCCAATGCTGATGTCCTTGATGCTGTAATAGTACTGCACACCTGGCTGTGAGTGTCGTGGCCCCCACACCAGCCCGGCCCATCCACCAGGACCCCCCACATGGCCCAGACCCGCCCACGTGACCTGGACCCCCTATGTGGCCGCCCGCCGGCGTGCTCACCCGGCGGGTGACAGTGGGATCCCGCAGCGCCTTGCCCATGAGGTGGCCCAGCAGCGTGTTGGTGCGCAGGAAACGCAGGCGGATGTTGGTGGCCTTGGTGAAGTCACGCAGCAATGGCGAGTACGAGAAGTTCATGGCCCCCGGACGCCCGTTCACCAGGGACACCACCACCTGCAGGCGGGATGGAGTCAGGCCAGCACCTGAGGGCCGCCCCGAGGGCCCGCCGCACCCGCCTGGCCCACCTCGCCGTTCTCCAGCGGCACGATCCGGGAGTACTCTGTGCTGCAGATGACGTCGTCGTCCTGCGTGATGCGCTCCAGCCTCGGCACCCCGAACCGCTCCAGGCAGTCCCTCCTGGAGGCTGTGGGGCCGGGGGGAGAGGTGAGGCCGGAGCATCGCGCAGGGCCAGGAAGCGGCCTTGCCCCGTGTGCCTCAACTCCCCAGAGCTTCGCTGTCTGGTCTGTGAAGTGGAACTGGTCCCATGTCAGGGAAGGGAGCCACTCAGGCCCACCTGCCTTTGGGGTGCACCCCACCCCAGTCTTGACCCAGCAGAAGCTGGGTGTGACAGAGCGGGCAGTAACGCCACCCGGGGACGCGCCTGCCGGCCCCGGGCTCCGGGAGACTCACAGGCGAAGAACTGCCAGGGCTGGTAGGTGTGGCCGAAGTCCACGGAGCGCTCCAGCACCCAGAGGTCCGGCCGAGGGGAGTTGGCAAACTTGACGAGCACATAGGCCACGTGGAACACCTGGGGGGGAGGGGCGATGCCTGAGGCCCTCCTCTCGCCTGGAGGGCTGGTGGGGAGGGGTGGGGTGGCTCCCTTCTCCCACAGTGGACATCTATGCATTTTCCCTGTGAGGGCCAGCCACACCCAGGGGAGAGGGCCAGCCGCTCACGGAGCAGCCCCTGTGCTTGATGACCGCCCGTGTCCGCTGAGGCCTACACCGGGGACACTGCCATTCCTAAGGGCTCCCCACCTGGATCTGGGGCCAGACCTGCCTGCCTCCCCATCCCTGCCCCAGGAGCCCAACAGCCACACTGGCCCTAGGGCTCTGAGGCTAAGACTTGGGGGGCAGCCTATCTACAGACCCTACAGAGGGGCTGGGCAAGGAGGGGACAGGACCTCACGCTCCCCTCCATCCATCACACAGCTCCAGCGGGCAGTGCCCAGGCACCGGGCCTGCCCCATCATGCCTGGCCTTATAGCGCAGCTGGCAGGTGACACCCCCTCCTGGGGACCGGGCACCTGTCCTAGTCTCACCTGGTCATATCCCATCGCTCTCAGAACCAATCTGAACCCGCCCCTTCACTCTCTGACAGCCCCCAGGCACTGAAGCACCGGCCCCCACCTCCAGGGCAGGGCCGGCACAGCTGGACCCAGCGCCTCTGTTGTGACAGGTCCCCGGGAGGAAAACAGACTGGAACACGGGGAATTGGTGCTCACTGCCAAAGACCCCCTCATCCAGCTCCCCGGGATGATGCACACGGTGGAGGCCCACATCACATCGGCACCTGGAACCCTTGACCCCTGGCCCCAGCCCCCAGGAAAGGTCCCTGGGACCCCTGGGAGCATCAGGGGCTCAAAAGCACCTACTCAGCCCGAGGCCTCCATGGCGAGGCGGGGCCACCCAGACCCGAGGTGGGTGCATGACAGGCCCCACCCTCACACCTCCGCCCCCACAGCCCCCTGGGAGCACCCACCCCGGGCTCCGTCTCCCACAGGGAAGGACGGTGGTTCCCAGGCAGCTCTGAGGACAAGCCCCTCCCCTCGGCCCCAACGCCAAGGGAACAACAAAGCCGACAGCCATTGCACATGCTGAACTCTGTGTGCGGTGTGTGGGCTCCAAGGAGATCCGTACAGGGTAGTGGGGGGACACAAACACCCCCAGTCTGCACTCAGGAGTGGGAGGCCCAGACACAGGCCCCAGACAGGCTGGTAAACATGCCACCCATAGTGAGTGCCCACCCCCCGCACCCCACACCAGGGCTGCTCACAGGGGCACCCCCTGTGGGCTCTGAACTGCCCACAGACCCCTCGGGTGATGTCATGCTCAGGCCAGCCCAGAGGAGCAGGTCCCCTTTGGGCGTCTGTCCACTGGTCTGGATCCACCCGGGACCAGTTGAGGCAGAGCAGCCCAAGGCCACCATGGTGACCCCAAGGCCCAGCCCTCAGGGCCACAGGCTGCTAAGAAAGCCAGCGGGAGCAGGGTCAGGCCCAAGCCACGCCTGTGCTGGGGTGGCCTCCGGAAGGCCTTGTCTCAGGGGCGGCCCTCTGTCAAGCCAGAGGCCTCCTGGGAGGGACGGGGGAGCCTATTCACCCATGTCCAGGCCCTGAGGTCACCTTCCCTCCCTGCTGGTGGGGGAGGGTGCGCCCCAGAGGACAGGCCCTGCACCCAGCCAGCACCTTGGCCAACCCAACATTCCCGGGAGCCCCAGGGGACCTGGCTGTGTGAGTCACCAAGGCCCCCAGGAGACTGAAGGCTCCCCGCAGCCATGGGCCCACCCCCGCCTTTCCCTGAGTGAGGCCACCAGGCTGCAGCCGCCACTGGCCAGCTCTGCCCCTCCCCATCGGCGGCAGCTGCATTTTTCCCAGCTGAGGGCACTTGCACAAATATTGATTTGAAGACACGGATGAGGCAGGACCCGGCGTCATGGGAACTCGCCCCGACGCCCGTCATGCTGGGACGCGCTTAGAGAAGGACCCCGCCCCTGCCGGCCGTCCACCTGGCCATTTGTCTGTCACACAAAGGGCCCTGGCCCAGGCTGAGGGGAGGAAAGGCATGAGGCCAGGGCTCTCTCCACCTGTCCCCGGCCCGGTGCCGCTCCCAGGCCACACTGGGCATGACCCGGGAGAGCCCCGTCGCCTCGCCCATCGCCCATCGCCCATCGCCCTGCCCCCACCGCCCTCTGGCTCTGCTGCCGGCGCAGGCTGACCTTTCCCGCCGCAGAGTTCTCTGCAAAAGGAAAGAACGTCTTTTAAGCAAAAGCCAAACAAAAGCCTCCTGAGTTATTTTTAACAATCTGGCTATTCTGGGGCCGGCATGTCTCCAGGACAGCAGCCGGACGGCCTCTCGGTCACTACACCCTGGCCCCCATTCCCAGCCTGACCACAGAGGGCCCCCAGGAGGCCATCTGCCCCCCTCCACTCGTGACTGATGCCTGACTGGGGCCAGGCCAGAGCAGGAGGCCCAGGTGGGCTCAGGCACTAATGGCCAAGTGGCCCTGGTAGCCACATCCCCTCCTGGGCACAGGAGCAGTGGAAAGAAACACAGGAGTCAGGAGTCTGGTGTGATGGTGCCAGAGGCCTGCCCAGAAGACGCCACCTGTCCCTGAGGTGGACAAGCAAAAGCAGTAGCCACCTGTCCGGGCTGCGCCTGATGCCACACTCCGCTCCAGGTGCAGAGGCCCCGGTGGGGAGGGGAATGCTCGCTGGGGGCCGGGGCTGGGATTTGGACAACACTAGAGAGGAAGGAAACCTACAGGGTGCGGAGGGTGCAGCGGGTGGCCAGCAGCTGCCTGGGCTCTGGCACCTCTGTCACCAAGGGCACGGTGGTGGCTGGAACCCCCGGATTGCAAGCACACCCCATCTCTGCCCTGGTCCATCTCAGAGCGAGGGAGAGCCAGGCCAGGAGGAGAGGGCCCAGCCCCCACCCCCGGGCAGGCTGCGTGAATCACTGGGCAGTCCTGACTCAGCCCTGGCCCTGCCGGAAGCAAGCTGATTCCTGGGGCTGGGCCAGGGTCCCAGGCTGTGGCCGGGTGGAGGCAGGAAGCCCCTCCTAGACCGAGCGTCCGGGCTAGCTCCCAGGCATTCCCCTCGAGTGGACAGTGGGGCACCCAGACCTCCTGGATTCCCTGCCCTGGTGCTGGGCCGGCCTTCTGTGCCCCCACCCCCGTCTGCTGAAAGCACCCGGCCTAGCCCCTCAGTCTGCCCTCTCCTCAGTGTGCCCACCTCCCAGCAGAGACCCCTCTGGAAACCTTGATAAGATTAACGCCACACCCGGGTCAGGGAGGACCAGCTCCAGGAGAGCGGGGAACGGACAAGTAAAACCTGGAAATGCAGAGGGGACAGGCAGAGGCCTGGGGCCCAACTGCGGGATGGGTGCCAACAAACAGGTGCGCAGAGCAGGCGGGGAATTTGGGGGAACGGGTGGGGTGGAAGGGCCCTGCTGGGTGCTCAGGAGCTCTCAGCTGGAGTGGAGCATCAATGCCCGAGCGGCCAGAACCTCCATGTGCTCCCTGCTCCCATCCCCTCCTCCCTGCAGAGGCCCAGGTCAGCCAGGTGGTCAGCCCCAGCCACAGGAAGTGGAGTTTATCCCACAGGGACCTCAAACCCAAACAGTTTAGTCTCTGGTGAGCGGTGCTGCGGTGGGGGTTGTTTAAAAACAAATGGGCCCTAGTTGAGAGAGAGTCAGCCTGCGGACCACAGGGTCCCAGGTTTGATTCTGGCCAGGGGCACGGACCTTGGTCGCAGGCTCCTCCCGGGCCCTGGCCCTGGCCCTGGCCGGGGCTTGTGCAGGAGGCACAATCGGTGGGTTTGTCTCACGTCGATGATTCTGTCTCTCTCCTCCCTTCCACTCTCTCTAAAAAAATCAATGGAAAAATATCCTCGGGTGAGGATTAACAGCAACAGTAAAACCAACCAGCCCTGACCGGTTTGGCTCAGTGGATAGAGCATCGGCCTGCGGACGGAAGGGTCCCAGGTTCAATTCCAGTTGGGAGGGTGTGCAGGAGGCAGCTGGTGGATGATGTTCCTCTCGCTGTTTCTATCTCTCTATCCCCCTCCCTTCTTCTCTCTCTCTAAAAATCAATAATAAAACAACAGATGGAAAACAGGAGCCTTGCGGGAGGGGGGGGGGGTGCCTAGTGTGAGGTGGCAGGGGACATCTGTGTGCACCCAAGTGAGCAGAGGCGAGTGGCCCAGGCTGGCTGTGTGCGGCTGCTGAGGGCGAGTATGGCAGGGGCAGGAAGCACCAGGCCAGGGCTGAAGGGCTGTGTCAGCAAACGGCCAAGCAGAGGCAGGGTTCCATCGATTCTCACAAGGAGAGAGGCCACCCAGGACCTCCCCATGGCCCACCCCAGGGAGCCCAGCTTAAGGGGTTGTGTCCAGTCCAGGCCCCACACCTGTCCTGGCTGCTGGGCTCAGTAACCAGAGCCTGGCCAGCCTCGGCTGAACTTCCTGCCACTCCCCTCAAATAACCCCGCGGCCTTCTGGGGAGCCAGGCCAGTGGGCATGCGGGGACCAGGCAGCCTGCACAGGGAGCCATGAGCCACCTGCCTGCAGGCGGGGTGCCTGGAAATGGGGTCCAGCCAAAGAAGCTGTGTGCAGGGGGCCCTTGCTCGGGTCCAAAGGCCTTAAAGCAGGTGCCCTCACCGCCCCCATGTACAGAAGGGGAAACTGAGGCACGGAGACCAGATGAGGGCTTTGTCTCTCCACATGGGTGCTCAGTGTTCCCAGGTGCCCAAGGCAGCCTCAGCAAACCCATATGCTGTCCTGTCCCCGGGGGGGCACAGACCCCTCAACTGGCATTTTTAGCCCCCAACCCACACTTCCAGCCTCACGGCCAACCACCTGCCTAGACCCCAAGGCTGCTGCCATCCCTCTGTACCTCCACCCTGCTGGACCCTGCACCTGGCCCTTCCGCACAGGGCTGCAGCTCCTCACCCGGATCCGGGGAATGTGGGCTGCAGCCACAGTAAGGGCCACCAGGGAGATGTCTGGAGAGGGAGGAGGACACTCCATGGGCCTCAACTCACCTGCCCAGGTCCTTAAAGCCACTGTGCTGAGGGCTTGAGACCCCATGGCAGGATTCCTGGCAGGGGCAGAGCACTGGGTCAGGACCTGCCTCGCTGTGCGGCCTGAGCCCAGGAGGTCAGAAACAGCACCCGCCCTGCCCTGGGTCCAGGGAAGGGGAAGCCCAAGGCAACAGGAGGCTCCACAGGAGGGACAGGAGACAAGCAAGAACTGGTGGCCCCTGGGAGGGCCCTAGGCTGGTCACACCACTGGGACTTGGGACAAAGCAGCTTTGGCACCAGCCTCGGAGCCTGCCTGCCCCACCTGGAGGCTGGCACTAATGGTGGTCTCAGGCCTGAGGGTGCCTGGCAGATCCGTGCAGGGTCCCGAGGCCCAAGTCCCTGCATACACTCCCAGCCAGGACCTGGCTCCTAGGACCTGTTGCTCTGTCGGCAGCTGCAATGGGAAGGAAGAGGGTCTCACATCCCCCACCAGGAGAAAGGTCAGAACAGATGCAACAGCCATTGAAGGAGGGCGGGCTCACTGTCCCCGCCAGCTCCGGGCGACCCACGAGGCAGAGGAGGAGCTGTGATCAGCCACGGCCCTTTCTCAGTCTCCCAGAGGCAGGAAGGCCTCCTGATGCCCAGTGCTGACCACCCCACCCCCTTTCCAGGGCATCCGCTCCAGATCCCAGAACAAAGGCAGCTGGCAGCCTGCCACCGGAGTGCCCAGCCCTGCTGCCCACTCAGCCCCACTTCCTGAAGGAAGCCCAGCCCCGCCCGGACCCTTGCCTCCAAGGGTTACCCCAAGTGGGAGAACCCCAAGTGAGGGCTGGGATCCCTGGATGTGGTTAGCTTAGCCAGGCCCCTCTCGCCCAGCCTGTCTCATCTGCGCCAGGGAATGTGCTTGGAGGGTTCTGCCTGGGCACCTCCTCAATCTGACTGTGGGCACCAAGTGCTCCTGACAGCAGATCTGGGTAGACTTGGAGGCACAGACCCCAAGGTCACTGTGAGGGCCCAGGAGGGCCCGCCTGCCCCTTCAGATGCCTCCGCAGTGCTTCGGCCCCCAGAGCCCTCACTTCCTGCCTCCGTGGGCTCCTCTGCCCCAGACCTTGTCTCGGTCCCCAACCCCAGCAAGTGGCACCCCAAAGAGTCAGTCACTGCTTGTGCTCAGGGAGGAGGGCAATGAGCCCCGTTTCCCGTCTCCTCCGGAATTCCACCCTCTCGCGCCTGGAGGAAGCCTGGGTCCATCGTCTCACCCAGCTCCAAAGCACACTGCTGAGCAGTCCCTGGCCCCTGCCCCGTTCCAGCCAAGGCTGGCAGCCCTCGGCCAGACCAGCACGGGCAGTCAGGGCCTGGGGGTGTGGGGGGAAGAAGGGAAAGAGGACGGGGTAGATGAAGAGCGGAAGGAGAGGGAGGGGAGGGAACCATGGCAGGTAGATGGGTGGGTCCATCTCCCCAGAGACCTAGAAATGGCCCCTTTCTCCTTGAGGACATTTTGTAGGTAGGGAAACTGAGGCTTAGAGAGGCAGGAGGTGCACGCAGCGAACCCTATCCCAGGCCCAGGACTAGTCTACCGAGCAAACGAGCGGCCTGCCACCACATCTCTCGCCGGGTTCATAGTGGCTCAGGTGGCACAGAACCAAGAGGGGCAGGGACCCCGCAAGCTCCTCCTCTGCCCCACACTGCACCTCGGCTCGGGCACTGTGCCCACCTGCTCTGAGGCCACTCTGGGGTTGCCATGGAGACTGGGCCATTGCACCCCCCCCAGCTAGGCCAGGCCTGTCCAGAGGGAAGAGAAGAAGAGGAGCAGGAGGAGCAGCAAGAACCCACCAGCTCAGCACAAGTTCCCTCTGACCGACCTGCAGCAGCAGAGAAGGGGACCCAGGTCACACAGGGTTTTGAGGTCCCTCCCAGGCTCCCGGGGACAGTAGAGCACAGATGTGCTGGGAACCCTGGGAAAGCCCCCACCAGACCTGGGCCGGGTACCAGCACCAGCCCTGGGACCTGCCGGCAGGAGCCCGGGAGGGGCAGCCTTCTCCCTAGTTCCCACCCAGCCTCCTCCCCGCTCCCCCTCCACCCCCCCCAGGACATCGCAGCCATTCCAGAGCCCCCCAAATTTCAGGCCGCCTGTTAGAACTGAAACCCACTCCTCTCACTGCCTGCTCAACCACTGGGCCAGGCCTGTAGACCTCCAGGGAGGTGCCTGACACTGGACCCTGAACCTTCCCATGGGGTCTGCCCTTCCAGTGAGCTCGGGTGAGACATTCCACCATCTTCCTCGGACCCTCAGGGTCGCACGCAGCAGGAGGAGGCTCGGCAACAGGCAGGCGCACCAGGTCATGCGGTCTGGACTCTAGCATCTAGACCTGACTCCTTCCCCGTCTCCCGGGGTGCGATCTGGCAAGATCAACCTTGTCACCCCAACTCCAGGCCTGGCCTCATCTACCCGCTCCCGCCCCATCCCAGGAGGTGACAGGATTGCTGGCCCACTTCACAGGCCAGGATGTCATGGCCAGGCATCTGGGCAAAGTCACACAGACCAGGACACACCTGGACCCTAGTCTGACCCAGCAGGGCCCTCCAAGGGGGACTTTCGTCTCTGGAAATGCCGGGCCCCACCTTCCTGCCTGCACAGGGCCCGGAGCAGGCACACCTGACCCCAGGCCTTTGCAGCACAGGTATCCCAGGAATGTCCACGTCCACCAGCCTCCTCCACATTCCTGGGGCCCCCCCCACACCAGCAAGCCAGAGCCTGGCTCCCTGCAGAATTCCTCAGAATACACACCAGGGCTCAGCGTTTGCCGCCTCCATGCTGGACCCTCAGCACCCCCACCCTAACCTCACCTCAGGGATGGGGAAAGGACACGTGAGGTGCCTTTGGTTTCACCTCTGTGCTGGGCCTGCCCCAGTAGAAGATCCGCCCAGACTCCTGGCTGGCCCGAGGGTGCGCTCAGGTGGGGACCCTGGGGTCAGAAATGCAGAGGTGGGGGCTGTGGCGGACAAAGAAGGAACCCTACCTGGCCCAGGTCCAAGGTGACGTTGACCTCGTTGTACTCCAGGCCGCGGGACAGTGGTGGGCTCTGCCACCAGCGCTCTGTGCCGTCGACAGCATTGCCCACGGGGTGCGCCTTGTTGCTGTTGGCGGCTGTGCAGATGTCACAGTACTGGCCCTGGGGGGACGGAGCAGTCAGGTGGTGGAGAAGGGCTGGGGCTGCTTGTCCCACCACTCACTCGGCCACTCACTCTCCCGCTCACACACCCCAACCTGGGGCCTCGCTCGCCACCCCCGCCTTTTCTGTGTCTACTGCGCTCCCGACTCGGGAGACGCAGCTCCTGTGAGAGGTGGTCACATCCATCGTGGAGAGACCGAGAGTGGGGAGGAGAGGGACCCCCAGCTCGCTTATTTATTTACTTACTTACTTAGTTAAGTATCTTTTTATTGATTTCAGAGAGGAAGGGAGAGAGAGAAAGAGTTGGAAATATCAATGATAAAAGACAATCCCGAGCGATCCACACTGGGGATCAAGCCCATAACCCGGGCATGTGCCCTGGTTCATAGGTTGACGCTCAACCACTGAACCATGCCAGCCAGGCTATATGTTTATTTTTTTAGATATTTTCATTGATTTATTTTATTTTTAAGTATTTTTATTGATTTCAGAGAGGAAGGCAGGAAAGAGAGAGAGAAGCATCAATGATGAGAGAGAGTCATAGATTGGCTGCCTCCTGCACGCCCCACACTGAGGGTCAAACCCGTAACCAGGCATGTGCCCTGACCGAGAATCAACGTGACCTCTTGGTTCACACGTCGATGCTCAAGCAGAGCCATGCTGGCTGCACTTTATTGGTTTTGTCAGACAGGACGGGAGAGAGAGAAAAGAGCATCGATCGGTTGCCTCCCACATAGACCCTGACAGGAAACCAAACCAGCAACCTTTTGGTGCATGAGATAACGCTCAAACAACTGAGCCACACTGGCCAGGGCAGGGACACCCACGTTAGGTGGGCCTCTCTGAGGAGGTTCATACCCTATAAGGAGGTGTGAACTCCCGGCAAAAGGCCCTGGGGCAGGAAGAACCACTGAGTAAAGAGGGAAAGGCCAATGTCACCGGAGCTGGAGGAAGGGGCAACTCACTTGCTCCCTACAAATAGAGGCTGGAATGACCTGGAGGCGAGGGGTCCAGGGGGCCAGGAACAGTAAGACAGCCAGCAGACGCCCCCCCCAATGGTGAGTCCCCCACACACGCCTGCCCGGCTTCCACCCAGAGCCATCTGGGTCAGGGTCTCCAGAGCAACAGAACCAAGCCATTCCAGTGGCCTGTGCGGACAGGCCCCAGAGGGGAGGCATGTGGGCAGCCAGCAGGCAAGGCCTGGACCTCTTGGCTCTGCTGCTGCCGAACGCTGGGACCTGGCCGCCAAGTCACGATAGCTGCTAAGCCTCAGTGTCCCCATCCGAAGAGGGGGGGTCATGCTGGCACCTGCCTCAGCTGTCCCAGGATTAATGACCCCACCCCAGGCCCAGCAGCTGCTTCCATCAGTCCAGACACCTGCCAGGGGTCTGTCCCCTGGGGGGACAGAGGGCTCCCAGCGTGCTAGCCTGCTGTTCCTATCACGGAGGAGCAGGTGCCCAGAGCCTGGGGTGGGGTGGGGGCAGGGCTGGGCCCTGGCCACTGGCCCAGTAGAGCCCAACCCTCCCTCTCCCCCTCCCCGCCCAGAGGAAACCAGACCTGCCACCCCTCCACACACACAAAGGCGGCCCTTGGGGACCTGGCAGTGATTGGGGCCAGAGTCTGGGAAAGGCAGCCGCCACCCCTCTCAGCCTCCCAGGGGGCCAGACCTCATTGGAGGAGCTGGAGGTGGGAGTGTGGGATGCCCCACCCCCACTCCCAGGCCCCACATGCGCACAGCAGCCGCCTCCCCTCGATGGGTCTGCCCCCGGCTCCTTCCAGCATCTGGGAGGACGAGCCCAACAGGCAGCAGGGTGGGCTCCCGGACCCTCGTGCCGGGGCTTTGAGTCTCCCCATCTCAGACCTTGCTCCTGCCTGGGGCCTTTGCACTCTGACCTCCTGTCTTCCATCCCAGCTCAGAGGTCACCTCCTTAACAGTGCCACCCCCAGATCTAGTAGACCACCCATGATGCTGACCCCCCCACTCCCCCCTCCCCCCTGACATCACCTTGCTTTCTTTATTCTCCCTCCAGACCTGGAACTGTCTGGAATTAGTGATTCTGTGTTTACTGCCTCTCCAGGGCTGCGAGCTGGGCGTGAGGGACACCCATCTTGTTTTTAACTGTGTGTGTGGGCTCACCACCAGAGCTGCCACACCTGGGGACAGAACCATGGAGGACACCAGAGAAGTGGCGCGCCAGGTGGCCCATACTGCCGGGCTCAGATGGTGAACCCAGGCTGGAACCTGGAGCTCCGGGCCCCGTGGGCACTCTCGGGCGTCGCCAGAAGTACCGTGCACATGGGCACAGGCTGGCAGGGACCTGACTGGCGGGAGGTTTCACGGAGGAGGTGGCAAGGCATGCGGCTGAGGTGGTGGCGTTCTGGGGAGGCTGTCTGTGGTCAAGACCCTCCCAGCCTCGGCCCGGCCCCTGCAGACCGCGGCAGAGGCAGCCCTAGTCGGGCTCACAGCAGGCAGGGGGTGCAGTTGCCTCCACACCTTGGCCGCAGAGGGTCCTGCTGCAGCAGAGTGCGGAAACGGGGAGGGGCAATAAGATCTTCCCCTCCCAGTGAGTCACCATACAGCAGCCTAGCCCCTGACCTGCCTGTGGGCCTAGGGCCAGTCCTGAATTCCTCCATGCCCACCTGATGCTAAAAGGGCTGCCCACCTGATGCTAAAAGGGCTGCCCGCACAGGGCTGCCTGGCCAGCAGGGCTCCAGGTGGGACACCCTGCCTTGGCCCCGCCAGCCTCTGTGCTGTCTCCTCCAGGGTGTCCCCTCGGAGCTGCGAGCCTGCAGCCTTGGGCCCCATGCCCTCCGTGACCTCCTCCATGTGGCATAAGACCGAGCTCTCTGGATGGAGGGAAGGTGGGCTTTATCTCCCTGGCACCTCACCAACCCAATCAGAGACCAGGGCACTGAGCAGACCCACTGTCCCCAGAGGAGAGGGTGGAGGTGCTGGGCAGTCCAGGGACGTGGCCGTCAGTCTTCCTACCATGCCTCACCCCAGCGCCCTGGAGCAGGTTCTAAGCCCTGAGTGCCACAAGCTTTTGAGGAAAGCTTTGGCCTCTCTTGTCAGACGGTGGACCAAGCAAGCAGGCTGACACTTCTCATTCAGGGCCAGCTCTGTGGCCCCTAACACCAGGGCTACCACTGGTTGCCAAGCAGTCACTGTGTGACAGAAGGCTCCCCAGTCTCCAAATCGAGGTAAATGGGGCCCTCACATTGCGCCCATTTTACAGACGAGGAGACTAAGATTCTGGGAGGAAAACCATGCAACTAAGGAGAAGTAGAAGACAGGGCTTTGAGCCCTGCTTTACGCACTTGGAGGGGGCACTGCAGGGCCCCTCCCTGCAGGGATCCATGCAACTGGCCCTCCTCAAGGGTCTGCCATCTGGGGCCAGGCAGCAGGGGTGGGGAGGAGTGGTCTGGGGTTCTGAGGAAGCCAGGAGCTTCCACTACTTGAGTGGCAGAATCTCAGCTGAGCAGTGAGGAGGGGCGGTGGGGGCTGGCCAGGCTCCCTGGGGCAACTCTGGAAACTCCCTGCAAGCTCCTTCCCTGAATCCAGCCCCTCTGACGTCAACCTGATGTTCCAGGGCCCGCAGTGGCCTTGGTTGTCACTGCTCACCTCAGCCAGGTCAGAGCCTGCACCTTTTCAGGCCTCAGTTTCCCCATTTGAAATGTGAGCATGAAACCGCCTATCTCTGCTGTGCGGCGCTTAGAGGAGAGCATGCAGGTGAACGGAGGCATCGGAGGGAGGCAGCACTCTGCCCTACTATGGCTCTGCCACTCAGGGTCCCGCCCAGCTCCTCCCTGCACTGAGGGCTGAGGGCGGGCAGAAGGCGGGCAGTGAAGGCTCCCTCATCACCCACCCCAGCTACTCAACCACCTACCTTCCTCCCCTCCCCCAGCCTCTCCCACCAGGAAGGTGGTGGCCTGGACCTCCTCCTGGAGGAGATGCTCAGTTTACATCAGCCTGGGGCCCCAGACTCTCCTTAAGGCTCCGCAGGAATGGGAAGATGGGCCTGGCATAGGGAGTCAGGTCCCCGAGAGCAGACCCTGCCTGCTCCCCCAAGGCAACCCCAGGAGCCTCACAGGACCCCAGCCCTCAACCTGCCTTGAGGGCCTTGGCAGCCCTGCTTCCCCGGGGGAGAGGGGGTGTCACCATGTGCGGGGCACCTAACCCATTCCCCGCCTGCGGGCTCCTGGCTTGGGAGAGCAGCCCTGCTCAGAGTCTTCCCCCCAGGACTTCACCACCTGTGGGGGCAGAGGTGCCGCCCCGACTGAGGTCCTGTCCCATCCCCAGTCAGAAGTCCAGCTGTTTGCCACCTCCTCCCCCTCCAGGTCCCCACCAAGTCCCCAGACACCCCAGGGGGGACGGCTTTTCCCTTGGCCGCTAGCAGGCAGAACCTCCGGGGTCCGCCCCTCCCGCCCGGCCCAGTGCCTTCCGGACGCCAGCGGCGAGTTCCAGCTCGTCCCGGGGAAGGCGGACCGGCTCCGCCCCTCCCCACGGGCAGCGCCCGCTGCTGCCAAGTCCCACCTCGCCCGCATCCCGGGACTCGCCGCCAGGACTGGGCACCAGCCCGCCCCTCCGCCCGCAGTCCGCGCCCTGACGCTGCGTCCCGCCTTCCCGGGGGCGGGGGGCGAGGGGAACACGCAGTTCTCTGGCACCGCCTGAATGGCCGAGCTGGGGGTCCCTTCTGCTCCCTGAAACGTGGAGCCGCAGAGTCGGGGCGGGACGCGGGGGCTTCCGTCCGCGCCTGGGCTCGCCCGGCCGGGTGCTCCCCGCCGTCAGCCTGGAGCTGCAGGGTCCGAACCCGCTCGCACCCGCCCGCGGCGACCCGGCCCCGGCCGGCGCTCACCTGGATAGTCTGGTGGGGGTCCCCGCCGGCCACGGGGCCCCCCACCAGCTTGCAGTAGAGGTCCTCGGTGGGGCGCGGGGCGCCGCGCGCCGGGGCCTCCTCGCCGCAGGTGGCCGAGGCGGTGATGCGGGCCCCCTCGGCCAGATTGAAGTAGGGCGGGTGCAGGCTGAGGTCGCCGGCCGCGCGCGCGGCGCCCAGCACGGCCAGCCCGACCAGAAGCAGCGGCGGCGGCGCGGGGCGCGACCTCCGCATCTCGCAGGTCCGGGCGGCGCTCGCTCGGGGACTGCGCGCCACGGGAGCCCCGTGGGGTGTGAGCGCGGGGCCAGCGGCTCGCCCCGCCCGCGGACGTCAGGCCCCGCCCAGCCCGCCCGGGCGCTGCAGCCCCGCGCCCCGGGGACGGGCGGGGGAGGGGCGGCCGGCGGCCTTAACCCTTCCGACCCCGGCCGCTCGGCCTCCGGAAGGGGCACCTGCTGGCCCCGAGCCAGGCTGTGGGAACGGAGCGGCGCGGGGTCCCCCAGGGCGTGACTTGGGTCCCAGGCGACATCCCCGCGCCCCGCGGCGCCCCCCGTCCCGACGCGCCCGCTCGGCTGGTCCCCGACTAGAGGCTCCGCTCTTTGTTTCTGTAACTTCGGGCACCTCTCGGCGGCCGAGCGCCCCGGTGGCTGGGCTCAGGCCGGGCGTCCGGGCGTCGGGGCGTCCGCACGACTTAGCATCGCCCCGCGGCCAGCCGGGGCATCGGTCCTTTCACGACTCAGCGCGTCCCCACCCGCGCCCCCGGCACCGCACAGCGTCCCCGGCGACAGCCTCACTCCCCCACCCCAGCTGGACGGGGTGCCCGCCGGAGCCCCCGCGCAGCCTCCCTCTCTCGCAGGCGGTTTTCGCTTTATTGCCCTCCGACCGCCCCACGCCCCCCATCCTGCAGGTGTGCAAGAAAGTGCAATCTGCTCGTGTGTGGCCGTGGCGGGGCCCTGGAGGGAATCCCGTCCGTCGGCCGAGGGACAGAAAAGCCCCCATTGCAGACCCCATGCTTCCTTGGGATGTCAGGTCAGATTTATACCCCCTTCACCCCCGCGGTTTGGTAAAAGTATATTCAAGCAGGGAAATGGATCAGGAGGGACTGGACCCCGTGCCCCGGAAACAGGGCAGGAAGGGTGCTCATGGCCTGGTGGGCGCAGGAAGCCTGGAGGACAAGTACTGAGCACCTGCTGTGCGGGTGGGGGCCAGGCTGACCCCTCCTGCTCAGGGCCATTCCTGTACAGGGAGGGCACTGGAGGGCGCCCAGGAAGTGGGGCGGAACCTAGAGGCCGCGCTGGGATTTTGTCCCAGCCGTTTCTGCGTTTGGGAGGCTCCTGACCCAAATCGGCCCCAAGGAAAGGCCCGCAGCTCCTGGCTGGAAGCTCTCCCCACTCTCTGAGCCGGGCCAGCTGGGCATCTGTCCCACGTGAGACCCTCTGGACAGTCCTGGCGGCCAGGTGAGTTCGTGGGGCCGCCTCCTGCTGGTTCTGGTGGGGGTCCTGCCCCCCTCCCCACAGCTGCTCCCGGAAGCTTGCACCACCTTTGGCAACTTCCTGGCTGGCCCCCTCCCCAGCCTCCTGCAAGTCCCGAATCTGTAGGGGCTGGGCGGCCCCTTCTCTCTTAGGAGTTGGGAAACAGGCAGTGGGAATGATGGGAATGACGGGAATGACCCTCCCTCCCCTCCCCTCTCCCTCTCCCACTTCTTAATTCTGTAACTTCACTTTTGTTCTTCCACCTGCGGGTGAGGGCAAGAAGAGGCAGTTACTTCCCTTTGCAGAGGCTCAGGGTGGGGGAGGGCCGGCTCAGAGGGTGGGCAGGAGACCTGGAGGAATCTGGAGTCACCAGACAGGCCGGCTCGGGGTAATTTATGATCTCCTGCAAAGGACAGCTGCCTCCAGGCTAGTGGTCCAGGATGGGGGATTAGACCTGCCTCACCCTCCCTCCCTCCCGGAACCCTCCCATCACCACAGCAGTATACTCCTGCCCCCAGCACCCCCTTGATAGCTGGGGACCCTGGCAGTCTAGAGGCTGGGAAACCTCCCCCTGATCTAAGTAAGCTTCCTAATATCCCTGGAGGGGCCAGTGGGCAGAGGTGGTCGGTGTGCTCCCTCTGAACCCCCTAGGGGCCACGTCTCCACCCACTTCCCAAGAGCAGGAGGGACAGGCGGCTGGAGAATGTGCTGAGTCCTAGCACCCGCGGGAGGAGGGTTCATCACAGCTGCCAGGGAGCCACTGCTGCTGTGGGAGGTGGGGCCGCAAGAATGTGGTGCCCACTCTCTGCCCCCACTATGTGCCTATGTGTCCAGCCAGGAAGGGGACAGCATGGAGAACAGGGGCATTGTGGGGGGGCAGCTGGGCAGGGGAGGGGAGTCCCATTTCTGCCCACTGTCACCCCTGCTGCCCAAGTCATCCCCAAGTGCCCAGCAAGTGTGTCTCCCGCCTTCCTCACACTCCCGGGCCACAGTCACTTTTCCTATTAAAAACTGGAAAACTGAGACCAAAGGCCCAGGGGTGAGTCAAGAGCACAAAGCTGGCCGCTCACAGCCTCCCCCAGATTCCTGGCTCTCCTCCCAGATCAGGTAGCCAGTGTTCTGTCCTGAATGCCCAGCAGAGGCACTCCCAGTCCTGGGGTGGGCGTGCCCCAAGGAGTCCTGTCTTCCTGCTCCTCCCCACTGCAATAGCACCCCCAGGAGCCCCTGCTGCCTCTCTGCAGGGCAGGTGTGGGACCTGCAGGCCAAGACCCGGCTCACCTGGCTCAGCCAGAGGCTCTCCAGGAAGCAGCTGCATGGGGTGCCCACTGTTCCGCACACAGCGTCCTGGTGCATACAAGGACTAACAGGTGTTGTGCCGGCCTCCAGGCCCCAGGCGCCAGCTGTCCCTGGGCCCTGCACCCTGGAGAGGAGCGTGTCAAAGCAGGGGCTGTGCAGTGTGGCGTGCGGAGGGGAGCCGAGGCTTCCTGGCCTGTGTTTGTCTCGGAGGAAGGCGGGAGGGAGCTGGTGCTATGGTGTGAGGCCATCCCCTTCCTGGTGCCCTTCCGGGAACCCAGCAGGCAAGCGCATCTACACGCAGGGCACGGAGAAGCAGGTGCTCCCAAGGCTGATGGGGTGGCTGGCGCTGCAAGTCCCAGGGATGGAGACCACATTAGCCCTGAGAACTCTCAGCTGGAAGCAGCCTCGTCAGGAGGTTGTACACCCAGCATGTCAAACGCAAAGGCTACCACGGGCCCAATACCCAAGGTATAAGTGTACGTGAGCTGCAAAAAGCCAAAAGCTTCCATTTCTGTAAAAACGTAGGTGTATGTCATAGAGACATGCTGAACACAAAGGGCTGAAATAAATGAGTCATCGGTAACATAAAACAGCAGAACAGGACTCTTTCCCCTCCCCACGTGGGAGCCTGTACTTGTTCTTCAATAAATTTCCACCTTTGCTGTAAAAAAAATAATAGGACATTTTAATAAAAATTAATATCTTTCTTGAACATTAACTTACCAGACACTGAATAACTGCACAAATAATAAGCATAATGCAAATAAACCTATTTCTCTTGTGCTCCGAAAGCGAAATATTTTCTGTTGCGCACACCAAACAAGTCAGTGCAAGACTAATGACGTGGCCACAGGCTGCTGAAATATTCACTGTTAGTATCAGAGGGCGTAAGGCGCGTAAGGGAAAGATTATAGTCATCAGTCATTAGCAAACGTTGTAGTTTGTTATTAATAATTATGTATAACAGGATATTGTAAAAATTATGTTATGAAATTTTCATCAAAACGTTTCGTTTCTTATGTACCGTTATACTGGCTGGGCCGCAAAAGTATTCGTTGTGGGCCACATGCAGCCCTCGGGCCCTGAGTTTGACATGCTTGACCAGCAGTGTGGGAGCACTCCGCCTCTGTTGGCCGCTGCTGAGCTGAGCCTCCCATGGCCCTCGGCTGGCACTGTTCCCTATGGGAGCCAGCCCAGCACCTGGGACTCAGGGGGCCTAGACCTGAGGACCAGCAGGCGGCCCAGAGCAGCAGCTGGACCCCTCTCCAGGCCAGGCACCCCTACCCTGTGGTCTGCCACCCATTCCCTACCCAATGGCTGCTGGCCTCAGATGAAGGGGTGAAGGGAGATCCCTGCCTGTACAGCACGAGGACGTGGGGACAGGCCCCTTGCTGCTCTGGAAGGAGTCCTGCCCCTCTTCCCTGCCGCTGTCTGCACGCGGCCACCTTAGGGCATGAGGTCCTGGGAGTCCTTAGAGGCCACCAGTTCACCAAGGAACGGACAGTTGTGACTCACACACTGCCTGGCCAAGCCCCTCCTCTGGGAGCCTTGTGACCCCTGTGTCCCTGATCCTCGGGCATTCTGATGCGGGGAGACAGGCTTAGGTGTGCCCCATTGGCCCTACAAAAAGCAAGAGCACCTGGGATGCTCAGGAACAGGGGGCGTGTGGCTCTCGGTGGGGTGACCAGCTGACGTCAGTGCAGAGGCCAGGGCCCAGCCTGGATGTCCCCTCCCAGGGCTCAGTGTCTCCCTCCAGGGCTGAGTGTTGGAGAGCCCCCTCCCCCAGCTGACACTGGGACCCTGCATCTGTGAAGATTGTCCCCGGTGGACTGGAACCCTTTGATAACAGCTCCAGGGGCTGAGTGCCTGCTGGGCGGGCCTTGTGCCTCCCCCCAGGCTAATGGGCTCCTGTTTGGCTTCAGATGAAAGCCAGGCCCTGGCTGCCGCCCAGCTCTGCCCCGGCTTCTGGTGAGCCCTTGCCTGAGGATCCTCCAGTCCTGGGCCTGGTTACCTCCACCGGAACACAATAGAGCTCCCGCCCCCGCCCCCCCTTGACGTAAGAAATGTCCAAACCTGCAGAGAATTTTTATGAGATTCATTTGAGCCAAACATGACATTGCCAGGAGGCAAGGTCTCCAATGCTTCCCAGCAATGACAGCTTTCCAGCTTCTTTTATGCATTTGAATGAAGGGAGAAACTAAGGAACTTCACCTGGAGGTGGGAGAAGTCCTGCTGGTGGGAGCACAGGGTAGTTTAGTTCAGAGCATTGCTGTGTTTTAGAAGGGGGGTCACAGGCACATTTCAAAGGTGTGTGAACCCAGATGCACAGAGACAATGGACAGGACTGGCTTCAGGCAAAGAATTGCTTTATGCCTGGGGCCTGGGGCCCATTCAGGGATTTATGATCATCCCACCTTGTAACTTCTCTTTTGTAGACCCCTGTTCTAGTCCACACTCCTTTGCCTGGCGACCTCCCTCTCTCCCTGCCTCGTCTGGGCCCTCCAGGCATCTCCCCATCTGAAATCCTCTGCAAGGCAAAGGGCTGGTCCAACAGCAGGCTGCTCCCTGCAGAAGGGCACCAGGGCACCTCCCCACACCTTACTGGGCTGTGAGGTTGGGAGTCCAGGCCTCCTGATTCCAGATCCCCGTATGTCGCTGTGTGTCCACACCAGTACCCCACCCCATCCTTGCCACCTTCCCAATCCATACCCCAGCCCTGGAGAGAGCAGGCCATGTGCGGGGACTCTGCAGCACAGAGGCAGGGAGGTAAAGTCCCAGCCTCAGGCCCGGCCTGCCCACTCTCCTCCCTCACAGGACCTGAGCTCCTTTAGGCCCCTTCCCACGCCTGGTCCTTGGGGGCCTGGCCAAGCTCTGGTTCCCGTGGGGGGCAGGGTAAGGGCTCTGCAGCTTTTCCATGAGGTGCCCACAGACGGCCTTATATGGCCAGGAGGGCTCCAAGCCCAGCAAGAATCTGATCTCAGGAGGGCAGGGATGGAACAAGCCGGCTGTGGGTGAGCGATGCCTGGATTGCTGCAATCGACCCCCAAGCCCAGCCTCCTGTCCTCATTGCCTTCAAGGGGCCAGATTAGCCCTGACCCTTTGCCAACTTCGGATCTGCAGCTCCCCAGGCCTGACCCTGCTGAGGCTGCCATGATCATGAGTTGCAATTTGAGGTCAGCCTGCCCCTCCTGGCACCACACAAACCACACAAATGCCCAGAAGGTATGACCCTCCTGCCCACCACTGGCCTGGATCTAGCACCAGCTGAGCCATGCCTTGACCAGCCAGGCCCTGCCTGGGCCTGCCTGGCCTTGGCTGCTTCCTCAGAGCAGCACCAGACAGCTGGCCTGGGGCTCTGCTGGGACTCAGCTCCCCATAGCACACTGTCCGGCTCCTCCTCCCCCTCCTTCTGGTAAGCCCTCCCAACCCTCCCCTTCCCTCCAGCTCTCCACTGCTCTGCCTCTGCCTCCCCCTCTCTTGTCTCCCATTCTCTCCCTGCTCTCTGTCTCTCCCCGCAGCTGCCCTAGATTAGCCAAGCTCAGCCACTTCCACTCCCAAGTCTGGCCTCTGAGTACCTGTGTCTCCTGGGCATTTGGAGAAGGGACTTGTTTCTGATGAAGGGCAGCAGCCTGGTCACAGAACCATTTCCTGCCAGGCTTGCCCACCACCTGCCTGGGGAACTCTGGCCGCAGAGCCCCAGCTCCTGGGTATGTGCCCAGAAGAGGCGTGAATGAGTGTCCAAAACTTGTATGTGACTATTCATGGCAGCGCTGTTTCTAACCACTGCAGTGGAAGCAGCCAGTGTCCATCAGTGGGCAAGGGGTAGGTAGATCCCTACGTGCTCCTAGCTGCCCCTTTCCTGCTTAACCTTCAGCTGCACCCGTGGGGGCGGGGAGAACAGTTTCAACCTCCTGATGGGGAAACTGAGGCTCAGGGCCCTTCAGCAGGGAGGCTGGCTCCTGGAGGAGGCTGCCAGGGACCAGGCGGCTGGTGCACCTCGGTCACTGCCTCTTCTAAGTGTCAAGAGGGAGGCTCAGCCAGGCCGAGCCCATCTCAGACAGGATTGTGCATGCCGAGTGGGAGCTGTGGGGGCCGGGCTCAGGTGGGAGCAGGTGCCTGGCAAACTTTCAGTGGAGATGGGGGAGGCACTTATCTCAGGACGCCTGTGGACCACCCACACAGCCCGCTGCATTGTGCTTCCTGTGACCAACAGGGAGGCATGGGCCTGTATTTAGGGCCATGATGAACCCAAGACAATCAGCCCTAAACAGGGCACTGACTCAGTCTGCTAGGGGTCCTGTGGTCTGCAGAGGTAGCTGTCACGGCCCCTCCAGCCCTTGGGGAGCACCTGCTGGGCCCCCATTGCTGTGGAGGCCTGACAGTGAACCCACCCATCCCCCAGGAGGCCTGACTGGGGTTCCCCAGGGGTCCACAGTGATTCAAGTACAGCCCCAATCACTCCCATCTACTGTCACCCCAATTTCACAAAAGGAGGGCCCAGGACACCGGAAAGCGGGGAGAGGCATAGAGGTCCATTTGGGCTGGGCTGGCCTGGGAGCCCCCATCCTGCCTGTCCATCTGGAAGCCTCCAGCTCAATTGGGCTGGCAGGGAGGCGAGGACTGGGCCAGGCGGCCTCCCTCCAGGATACTCCCCCCACCCCTGTGCTTATAGAGTCGGGTGGCTCAGCTCCAGGCCTCTGTTTGCCTCAAGTTTCAACATTTACAAAACACTGGTCCTGGGTTCTTCTGGAGAGACACTTCCTGGGGGAGTGTAAACATGTGGGCTCAGAGGCTTGTTGTCCTAAAAAACGATTGAAACCTGTAAAGAATTTTGTGAGTTTATTTGAGCCAAACTGTCCACATATACCCGGAAGCAGAACCTCAATGAATTGAGATAATGCTCTGGAGAATGGCGGGTTACATCTGTATTTATACGTTGCAGTCACAGGAAGGACGTAGTGAGTTACATGAAATCCATTGGTGATAGACTAGAGAGGCGGGAGAAAGCAAAGTGGGGAGACTCCTGGGATTGAATAAAAGGTAAAATGATAGATACATACTTAGGTGGGTGCAGGAACAATTAACATAATAAGGAATTTGTTGTCTCTGTCCTGGCGCCCAGCACGTTAGGTTGTGCCTCAAGGGGTCCAGAAAAAGGGAAGTTGTAAGTTACCCAGACATTTTAAGGGTGTGTTATCATAGATGCAAAAAGGCAATAGGCTCAGTTAAGGCTGACCTTGTCAGGGAAGATACCCGCCTAGGAGGTGACCACCCACCATAATTGCTTTTAGTTAAAGTTTAATTTCAGACCATCCTTTGTGGAGACTTTAGGTCTCTGAGTTTGCAAGACCAGGCCTCCCCTGAGCTGTCAGGTCAGCATGTGGCCCCTTTGTCCATAGGCTCCTCCAGCCCCCGCCCCCCCATCCCCTGGGCACCAGTCGGGGGGGAAGGGAGTTCTGGGGTCTAACGCTGAGAGTTCCAGCTCCCTGGCCTTGGGCTTGCCATGTGCTCTTGCCTCCCTGGACCCTGAGCAAATGAGCTCTTTTCCTGCCTCACCTCCACCATCTGACTTTGGCCCTTTGGCCACACGCCACCCTGTGCCAAACAGCCTGGGCCTGGGCTACGCCAGTGCTACTGGGCACCCCCTAATGTCATGCTCACAGACGTGGAGCCTGAGGACCCGAGAGGCTCTGACCCTGAGTGACACTGCTCCCGGCTGGCCAGGAGCTCTGCTGATGACCACAGAGGCCTTATCTGCAAGGCGCTCAGCTCCCATCCCGGAAGGTCTGTGGTGGCTGGGCCTGCACCGCATGCTCTCCAGCAGAGGCTGACCCTGAGTGTCCTCAGCAAGGCCTGAGGCCCCTGGTCCAGGAACTGCAGGAGCTGACACAGACTGCCTTCCCGCCCCATCTCTGCCAGGAATGCGCCAGCCCGCTCCCCTCCTCCCGCGCCTGCCCACCCAGGGAGGAAAGCAGCAGAGGCTGCTGGGAGCTGGCCCCTGGGGGAGAGTGGTGCAGAGCCCACCTCACAAATTCCTTAAGCCAGCACCAGACCCCTCCTGCCCTCATCCCAGTGTGCCTGGCACCCCTGGCCTTCTTCTCAGGGCTGGTCACGGTATGACAATGTCTCCTCCTCAGAGAGGCCTTCAGCTGGGTCATCACCATTCAAAGCCCCAGGCCAGGCACTGTGGGCATTCTAGGCTGAGGCTTCCCTGCTGGCTGTCCCGGGCCCTGTAGGGAACTGAGCAGATTCCTGGCTTCCACCCCTTAGTGGCCAGTAGTACCATCCCCTCCCCCCAGGGTGACAGCTGGGCATTGCCATGTGTCCTGGGGGAACCCTGCCCTAGACCCTCCTGAGATGAGGTGTGTATTGTCCTCTTCTCCAGGCCTGGGAACAGGACAGCCTCTGGCCCCACACAGCCTCCGGCCCACAGCCACCTGCACAACCACAGCAGGTGGAGGGGTGATGACTGCTGGGCCCTGCTGACACCCAGGGCCTCAGAGTCCCCACACTTACAGAGCGGGTGGGGAGGGGAGAAGCTGCCGGGAGCCAGAGGAGCTGGGCGGGGTGGGGCCAGCCAGACAAGCCCAGCCAGGTCCACTCACCTGGGGCAGGAATTTGGGTGCAAACCTTTGCCTCTGGGCATGTTCCAGCAGCTACTGACACCTGGCTGGCTTGGGGCCCAGAGAACAGGCCCTGTCACTACCCAGGGGCCTGAGGAGTAGGGCCACCATCCCCTCTAGTCCCCATTCAGGGATCACCAGGGATGGGAGGGGAGATGGGACCTCTAACTGCTGCTCCTGACGCGCCTAAAGTCCCCTCTCCCCTCCTCACAGTTCAGCCCTGGGCGGTGGGATCCTCTCCTGCAACTTACCCTCCGCACGGAGCCGGAAGCTGGGTTTAAGCTCCCCCTGCACCCTAGCACTGTGACTTTGGGGAATCACTTTCTCTCTCTCCCTCAGCCTCAGTTTCTACTCTGTAATATGGGTTCATTAGCTACCTCCTCACAGGGTTGCCATGGTCTTTCTTGACGGGGCCTCACCAGGTGCCAGGCTGGTGGTCAGGACCTCCCCAGCACACTGCCATGTGGCCACTGGGCACACCCGTTCCTGTGAGCCCTGCGTCCTCAGGCTCACATGTGGTGCCAGAGCTTTCTGACTGGCAGCACCGCATATTCCTCCAAGGGCAGGAAGAACCAGGCCTGAGATGTATCCCAGGCCACCTCCCAGACAGTCTGGCAGACCAACCAGCGGACTGAGCAGCAGCAAAGGGCTGGGCATGAGTCTCTCCCCTGCGTGCACCTGTCCCCAGGCACAGAGAGGATGCGGCCTTTCAGAGCCACCTCCTCTGACAAGGCCCTAGCTACCCCTTTCCTGCTCAACCCTCAGCAGCACCCGTGGGAGTGAGGAGAACAGCTTCAACCTCCTGATGGGGAAACTGAGGCTCGGGGCCCTTTCTGCTCAGGGTAGGAAGTTAGCCTGGAGCCAGGACATGGGCTCAGTCTGTGGGGTCAGCTAGGGGCGCCTGGCTGGCCCTGCGTGGATGGAGGCGGGCCTTGCTGCTGGTGTCTGCAGCCTGTCCCTTGGACCTGCAGCTCCACTGGGTTTGGCTGGAATGTCTTGGCCTCTGGCCAGCAAGGTCAGCCCTTGGTGTATCTGCTGGGACAAGCCGGCTGGACACACTGTGTGCATCTGGGATGGAAGTGCCTCCTGTCCTGTCACTAGGCTCAGTCCTCTGGCCAGTCACCATAGTGAAATCAGAAGATGGGGTGTCTTGGGTGTTTCCTGTTTAATTAAGCCGTCGGAGAATTAAAGAATGAGCCAAATGAAAAGTCAATCAGGCTTTATTGGGAGCAAACGGACGGGTCCACAGGTCCCGGGAAGGGAGAGGGGCTGGTGGAGCTGCGCCGGAACCGAACTGGGGTGGGTTTTTAAGGTCTGGGGCAGGTAAGGGAGGGGAGTGGTTGGGTAGGAGGAAGTGGTCTTTGGAATGTATGGAGCTTCCACCCCCCAGGGTGCTGCCGACCCAGGAGCTATGGATGCCAGGATATTGCCGTCAATGGTCAGGGCAGTCAGGCTACACCTGGGGTGGGGGGATAGTTTATGGCTTTTTCTGGCGGGTGGATGCTTGGACATCTTGGACATTTCCCACCTCACAGTGTTTCTGCTGGGGGTGGCCCAGACAGGGATCTCTGTTGGCTGGCCATCCAGGTAGACTCCGTGCACAGGCCAGGCCCTGGTGCCCAGCCCCAAGAACCTTCACGGTAACCTGGGAAAGGCCCACGGGAGTCTCCTGGGAGTTGAGTGGGGAAGGGGACGGCCCATCCAGACCCTGACCCAATGCCAGAGAAGTCAGTAGTGGGCCCTGCCTGCCTGGTGGACACGGATGTGAAAATTCAGAGGACGGGACATCTGGGGTTTATGCTCTTTATCACGTGTGGGTCATATCTCAATGAAAAAATCTGATAAAGTACAATGAATAAGGTAGTAAAATAGAGCGGAACAAGATGCTGGCCTGGCTCCCTGGCTCCCTGGGGCTCTGACAGCCAGTGAATAAGGCTGCTGATGGCCCTGGCCCCCTCAGGCCTGACCCACGTGTGTCTTTGAGCCTCACCCACACTGGGAAGGGCCAGTGATGCCTGCATCCCTCACACCAGAGGATAATCCCAAATAACCCTGGGGGGCAGTGGTCCAGGACCTGCTGGAGGGCGGCTGGCTGAAGCCTGTGGGCTCCCACCCTCCACAGTGCCCTCTGGGGTGAGACTCTGTCAAGAGGAGGGCAGGCCAGGAGCCACTTCCTCTTCCTCAGCCTCAGCTCCCGTTGAGGTCTGCGTGGGTGGAAGCCCCCACCAGGACTGGAAGGACGTTTCCTCCCTTGGAGCTGTTCCCTTCCACACACAATGCACTTTAGGCTGGCCTGGCCCTGCCTGGCCCAGAAACAGCTGAACTGGGAGGAGGAGGGATCCTCCCCTAGAAGCATGCACAGGCACCTCCCACTGGTCCGTGAGGTGAGCCCAAAGATGGTCTCCAACCAGATCTTACTGGCCACTGTCAGCTGCCTAGGCAGTCTGAATGGGGACCTGTATGAGATTGGGGTAGTTACAGTGCAGCTCCTATAGTCAACAGCCCAGGATTCAAATATACCCATGTGACCTGGGGCCACGCATAATAGCAATACTGACTGTGATCGAGTGATGATGGTGATGCTGATGGTGATGGTGGCTGATGATGATATTGATGGTGGTGATGATGATGGTGATGGTGATGCTGGTGGGTGATTATGGTGATGATGATGGTGATGATGGTAATGATGATGATGGTGATGGTGATGATGATGGTGATGGTGATGCTGGTGGGTGATTATGGTGATGATGATGGTAATGATGATGATGGTGATGCTGGTGATGGTGATGATGATGGTGATGCTGGTGGGTGGTTATGGTGATGATGATGGTGATGGTAATGATGATGGTGATGGTGATGCTGGTGATGATGGTGATGATGGTGGTACTGATAATGGTGATAGTGATGATGGTGGTAGTGGTGATGATGGTGGTTGTTAGAAATAAGGTGAGCCCCCAAATCAGGGGTCCTGGCAAAATACAAAGGATACTTGGGAGCCAGATAGCAAGGCAATACCTTTACTCCTGCAGGAGGTATGCATGCACAAGGTTTAGCAGCAGCACAGTAAGCTGGCAGTCCGCTTGGGCTTTTATTTCTGACGCAGTGATCTGTCTCTCACTCTTGATTGGAAGAGCTTAGGCTCCCAGTCTTGCACAATTGGCTAATTTAAAGGAGAGAGTTGACCTTGGCCATTTCAAAATGGTGGCCCGCAGGGCAGCTGAACAAAATGATGTGAACAAAAATGATGGCTGCCAAGTCAGGCAGGCCAAAATGGTGGTTGCCTAAACTTTGACAGAAAAGATGATGGTGAAGGTGATGGCGATAGTGGTAATGATGGTGATGGTGATGATGATGGTGAAGTTGATGGTGATGGTGGTAATGATGGTGATGGTGAAGGTGATGGCGATGGCGGTAATGATGATGAAAGTGATGGTGATGGCAGTGGTGGTGATGATGGTGAAGTTGATGGTGGTAATGATGGTGATGGTGATCAAAGTGATGGTGAGTGCTACCACACTGAGGACCTACTGAGTGCCACATCAATTCAGAGCTCTGTCTTGTTAACTCATTGAATGCAGATGGCCCAGCACTGTGGGAAAGTTCTATTACCATTGTCCCAACTTCACAGCTGGAAGGAGTCAAATAATTTGTCCAAGGTCACACAGCCAAAAGGCAGAGGGAGTATAAGAACTTTACCTATATCCAATGTGATATTGGCAGTCAAGGTTATGTAGAGTGCTTTGGGGGTGGAGGGTGGGCAAGAAGAGGTGTATGTGCTAAAGTGGACAAGGGGGTATTCAAGACTACCCTGCTGAACAGCTGCTACTCTGAACCTCTGGGGCTGCCCTGGAATCTGCAAAAAGGGCTCAGCTCAACAGTCTCTTCCAGTGCCAAGTCCTCCTGCCCACCATGCTCTCTGTACCGCCTGGCCTCTGGCCCTTTCCCAGAGTGGCTGATGGGGACAGTGTGGGCCCAGCTCCCTTCAAGGGACCACTTGTTCCTGCTTGTGTGATCCAGACTTTGGACAACAGGGTTTCTCAAAGAGGGGCTTCTCCGGACTTCATGGCCCAAGAGTGGGGAGCAGTTTCCTTTCAAAGAACTTGGCCTTGGGACCCTGCTCTAGGGAGAGAATATCATGATGCCTTTTGTGTGTATCCTATAGTTTGGATTTTTTTTAATGTGGTAAAATATCTCTCTATATAAAACCATAATATGCAAATAGACCAAATGGTAGAACAACTGAATAACCAGTCGCTGTGATGTGCACTGACCATCAGGGGGTGCATGCGGAACATGGCGGGTATCGCCCACGGCAGGATGGTGGAGTAGGTGAGCAGAGGCGCCAGATCAAGCCAGATCAAGGTGAGGTGCCGGTCACTGTCATTGGGGCGAGCCTCTAGTGTTTACTGAAAATTCTTTGTGCCCAAGTGCTGTAGTCCTGCTGGGTGATGGCACCTGCTGCCAGCACTGGCCCGCTCTCGCCCTGCTGCTGGTGCCCAGCGCTGATCACTCAGTGCAGCCGGTGGGTGAGCAGTGACTGCCAGCCCCAATTGCCCCTGAGGGCTTCTTCACCTCCCCGCTCCTGAGAGGCAATCAGGGCAGCAGCCGAAGCTCCTACTTGCTGATGGCAGCGGCCCCAATTGCTCTGTGATGTCAGTGTGTGGGAGCAGCAGCAGCGGAAGTGGGGGTGCTGGCAGACAGGGGACTGGGGCCATGGAGGGAGGGGCTGTGGAGATGGACCCCACAGTTTCTTTCAAGGTGCATGAATTTGTGCACTGGGCCCCTACTATAAAATAAAATTTACCATTTTAACCACATGTAAGCGCACAGTTCAATGGTGTAAATACACCAGTAATATACCTACCACTACCACCACCATCTCCAGAACTTTTTCATCCTATAAAACTGAAACTCTGTCCCCATTAAACACTCTCCCTCCCTAGCCACTGGCACCCACCCTTCTACACTCTGATTTTGACGACTTTAAGCACCTCATATAATTGGAATCATGCAGCATTTGTCTTTTTTGTGACTTATTCCATTCAGCATGTCAAGGTCAATCCATGTCACAATTTTCTTCCTTTTTTTTTATGCTGAATAACATTCAATTTTATGTACTTATCACGTTTTGCTCATCCATTCACCTGTTGATGGGCACTTGGCTGGCTTCCATGTTTTTGCTGCTGTGAACATGGGTGTGCAAGTATCTGTTCATGTCCTTGCTTTCAATTCTTTTAGGTGCAGAATAGCCAGATCATATGGTAACTGTTTTTTAGGAACCTCCAAGCTGTTTTCCATCTGCCTCATGTTATTGCCACCAACAAGGCACCAGTATTCTGATTTCTCCACATACTCACCAACACTTCCTGTATTTTTTAAAAAAATGTGTTTTTATTGATTTCAGGGAGGAAGAGGGAGATAGAAACATCAATGATGAGAATCATTGATCAGCCTGCAACCCAGGCATATGGCCTGATCAGGAATCAAACTGTGGCCTCCTGGTTCATAGGTTAACACTCAACCACTGAGCCATGCCAGCCAGGCTACTTCCCGTTTTTTTATTTTGTTAATCACACTTGAAGATATACGTTCCACTGATTTTCAGAGTGTGGAAGGAAAAGAGGGAGGGATGAAAGGAGGGGAGAGAAGAGAAATATCCATGTGAGAGAGACATCAATTGAGTGCCTCCTGCATGCACCCTAACCAGGCCAGGATTGAACCTGCAACTGAGATATATGCCTTTGACCAGGAATCGAACTGTGACCCTCTGTACTGGGTCAATGGTCTGACCATTGTGCAACACCAGACAGGGCTTATATCTTTTTTTAATAGTATCCATTCTAACAAGTGTGAGGTGGTATCTCATAGTTGTAACTTGCATTTCCCTGATGATTAATGATATTGAACATCTTTAAGTATACTCATTGGTCAATTTATCTCTTGTGAAATGTCTATTCAAGCCCTTTGCCCATTTTTGAATCAAGTTGCTTTTTTTTGGTTTAGTTTTAGGACTTCTCTATATATTCTGCATACTAATCCCTCATCAGATGTGTGGTTTCAAATATTTTAACTCATTCTGTGGGTTGCCTTTTTACTGTTGATCAATTTGATACACAAATTTTAAAAAGTTCATCAAGCCCTAACCGGTTTGGCTTAGTGGATAGAGTGTTGGCCTGCGCACTGAAAGGTCCCAGGTTCTGTTCCGGTCAAGGGTATATACCTTGGTTGCGGGCACAGTAGGGGTGTACAAGAGGCAGCTGATCGATGTTTCTCTCTCTCTCCCTTCCTCTCTGTAAAAAAATCAATAAAATATATATTTAAAAAAAGTTCATCAAGTCCGACTGTCCTTTTTGTTGCTGCTGCTTGGGCCTTTGGCAACCTACCTAGGAAATCACTACCAAGCCTAGTGTCGAAGTTTGTGCCCTAGTTTTCTTGTAAGAGATTAAGGTCTTACATTTAGGTCCTTGATCCACTTTGAGTTCGCTCTGTATATGGTGTGAGGTAAGGGTCAGTTTCCTCCTGCATGTGGATGTCCAGTTTTCCCAACGTGGTGTTGACACCCTTGACCGTGTATGTGAGGGCTTTCGGGCTCTCTATTCTGCTGAATACCCAAGGGAGACCTTCTGCAGACCTCCCTCTGCCACTCTGGTACTCAAGCTGCCTGTCTCCTGCCTTCCAGCGACAGAGAAAATCCCTCCACACTAGCTAGGCTCAGCTGAGCTCACCCACACACTGACACAGGCAGGCAGGCCAGATGTGCAGACCTCCAACCACACACATAAATCATGTGTACGCACATTATGTCTGTGCATAGCACCCACCTCTCAGGGCCGACATGAGCTCTGCTTAGAAGACACGGGGCCGCCCCGCAGTTGGGAGCCCAGGGTAAACGACAGCAGATACACTGCCCGAACAAACACTGGTGTCCAGGTGCGAGGGGACCTGAAGCCCCACATGCTAAATCTCCCCGAGACACGAAGCTGGCAGTCACTCAAACAGGGCACTGAGGCCAGGCCGGCCAGGATCATTTGCACATTATCCCACAGGCGCAAGCTGCCCAGGTGGAGCCCCAAACGGCCA
Source organism: Murina feae (assembly GCA_004026665.1). Classification (NCBI taxonomy): domain Eukaryota; kingdom Metazoa; phylum Chordata; class Mammalia; order Chiroptera; family Vespertilionidae; genus Murina; species Murina feae. The sequence continues at coordinate 8,855 of PVJC01008644.1, read as the reverse complement.
GAGACCCGGGTGGGGAGGCGTTGAGGGGCACTTCCCGGCTCAGCGTGTGCGTGTAGGAGGCGCGGGGGGGCAGGATGGACATGGTCTCAAGCCCGTCCTAAAGGGCCTTATGTTTCATCCAAGCCCGTTTTGGCCGGCTGCCTTGCACACGTGTCGCAGGGGCGCTAGCGGTGCAGTCTGGGGTCTGCCTATTTTCTTTATTAATAGGTCTTGGCACTGGGACTCGGGAGGACCGCGGCGGGAGCGGCCGGATGGTGCAAGCGCCAAGGGCCGTGCGTTTGCCTGGTTCTGCCACCAGGCGCGGCCAAGCGCCTGCCGCTCGGGGCTCGTTCTCCGGGGAGTTGGCTTCTAGGTCCCAGGACGGCGCCCCCCCGCCCGGCCCCGCGGAGGACCCTGGCAAAGGCCACGCTGCTCGGTCTCTTCCCGTCCGTCTCATCACCCACGACACCTCAGCAGTGTTCTCACTCGGCTGCTTCCGCGGGGTCCGTTCCCAGGACCGGGTCTGCGTCCTGGCAGCTGAAGAACACCCCCGGGCCGCCCGTTAGCACCGCGCGCCGCCCTGGCCGACGCGGGGGGTCTCCTGCCCGCCAGCGTAACGACACTTCGGTCCCTGGGCACCACAGGGACCGCCGCATCCCGGCCACGCACTCGCCGCCCGAGACCCCAGGCTCCGCCCCGCCCGCTCCCGCCGGAAACGGAAGTGCACCAGCGGGGGTGGGAGCCGGCCAGGCTCTGCGCAGACTCGCGGGCGCACCAGGACCCGGAAGCACTCGCTGAGGCCCCGCCCCGCCCCTCCCGTCGTAGAGCTGCCGGGGCGCGTAGCGCGCTCTTTCTGCCGACGCGCTCGTGGTGGTGGAAGCAGGTAGGCCGCGTGGCCCAGTGCCGGCTCTGCGGGATTCCGAGCGGGGTCGGCGTGAGGCCACAGCGTGGGGTTGGGATCCGGGCGCGCGGGGGTCGGGGTGAGGCCACGGCGTGGGGTCCGGGTCCGGGCGCGCGGGGGTCGGGGTGAGGCGACGGCGCGGGGTCCGGGTCCAGGTCCGGGCGCGCGGACCCAGCTTGTTCTCACGGCGCCGCGCGGGGTCTCGTAGGCAAACCTTCGACATGCAGAACGACGCGGGCGAGTTCGTGGACCTGTACGTGCCGCGGAAATGGTGAGCGCCGCAGCATTTAATTTTGCTTTAAAGCGCAAGTACAAACACTAGTGATGTCCCACCCCTCCCGCTCACTACGCTCTCCCCGCAGCTCCGCCAGCAACCGCATCATCGGCGCCAAGGACCATGCGTCCATCCAGATGAACGTGGCCGAGGTGAGCCCGGGGCGCTAGGGCTTGGACGAGGTCCGTCCCGGACCAGAGCGAGGTGTGGGCTGGCCCCAGGTTTAGAGCTAAAGGAGCTCGAATGCCCGTGTGGTGATCCTCATTCTCCATCAACAGGTTGACAAGGTGACAGGCAGGTTCAACGGCCAGTTTAAAACCTATGCTATCTGCGGGGCTATCCGCAGGATGGTGAGTCTCCTGGACGTGGCTCCTCTGTGGGCTTGGGACGGGGGTAATGGAGAAGGTGTCTGACTCTCTCTCAGGCCCGAGTCCATTTGTTGCAGAAGAGGTGTGAGCCTATGGGACTGGATTGCACTGGTGGTCTGCCTCTTCCTGGGGGTTTTGGGGGGAGGGCCGGGAAGGATGCTCAGAGGCCCTAAGCAGGACCACCCTTTTACCTTGGAACCTCCCACTTACCACACTCCTCCTCCAGGGCCTTTCCCTGTCCAGTGAGGTCTGAGTCCTGAGACTGGGAGAGCGCCCCCACTAGGGCTGGGTGGCCCCTGCTGGACCACCTCATAGTTACAACGTGCTTTTTCTCAGGGTGAGTCCGATGACTCCATTCTCCGACTGGCCAAGGCCGATGGCATCGTCTCAAAGTAAGCCGTCTCAAAGTCGAGTTTGGGGACAGGCTGGGACTTTTCCAGAGATGAGGTTTTAATGTTGTTCTTCCTTTTGTTTAGGAACTTCTGATTGAAGAGCATTACAGATGTGAAATTTGTCATAAATAAATAGTGGAAACATCCCCCATGTTGGTTCATTCTGTGCTGGGCTCTAGAGGGTCAGAGCTGACATTCTGCTGTGAATGGGTGAGGAGGGGGTCAGCTCACTGAAAGGAGGCAACTTATACGCTGCAAAACCAAATTTTACTTTAAAGCATAAATACAAACACTGTGACACAACTTGGCATTGAGGTCAGATAGTTGCTTAACGCACATTTAAAATCTACAACTGCTACTGGGTTCTGAGTGAGTGGCACTGGGCCCTGGACCCCCTCAGAGGTCGGTCAGGCCTTGTTCTTAGAGGACAGGGTCCAGGTTGAGGTTTGGCTTCAATACTGACTTCCTGCAGGGATTCTTGAGTTCCACACAGTGGCAGCTCCAGCATTATTAAAGGGAACACAGCTGGGAAGGTTACAGGTGGAACTGGCAAATGACTACATCTTACTACATAAAGGTGCAAACTTAAATTACCGTCTCTCTCAGCTGATCTAACTTTAGTCTGTATAGAAATTCCCGAAGAAACAGATCCTTCGAGGCTAAGCTGTAAACTGGGACACATATTTTGGAAAAGTCCCTTATAGCGCTTGTAACACAAGTGTTCTTGAGATACATGGTGGCAGGACAGGCTGCTTTCCACACGTTGCCAGGCCTAGCACCTTACCCGCTCCCATCTAACTTGGCTGCATGTTGGGTTTAGAAAGCCATCTCAGAGAGGGAGGCACATGCAGTAAGTGTGGACCAGGGACACAGGCGTGGTCCTCCATCCTGCAGTCTTCCTTTGAATGTGTGGCAGAAGGAACAGGCCTGCAGGCAGCAAGTGGATGGGTGGTTGGCCTGCACCTCCCCTGGGGTCTGGGCTGAGTTGCTGGTTGGGTGCTGTGATGAGCAGAACTGGCTGTTCTGCAAAAGCACCAGCCCACACAGAGTACAAAATGGAGGCCGACCCAGGGCCCCTCCAGTCACAGGTCTGTAGGACAATAGGAGCAGCTTGATCCATGGCCATCTGACTCGCCAGTCCTTAGTTCTTGATGTGTTTTTGGCGGAGCAGCGAGCTAGAGAACTGGACAACAGAGTTCGTGCAAAGGACAACAAACCTGGAGAAGCGGAGTACGGGCCTGCATAGGAGTGAGGGTCACCAGCAGATGGGGTCTAAGTGTGACTGCACAAGCCAGTTGGCCCGGACAGCCTTGGGAGAACAGGGCACTGAGCTGACCTCTTGGGGAGGCTGTGTGGCGGGGTGGGAAGTAGTCAGTCTCCTCCCAGTTTGAGCAAGTGTGGTTTCAACTCAGCTTCACACATTTAACTAGTTTGTGTTCCCTTCTGAGAAACACAGAACAGAATCCCAAATAGGCTGTTCTGTCCTAATATTGCTTAATGAGATCAAGAGCCACATCCCAGCAATGCAATCTGAAGATCCAGTGTCGCAGGCCAGTGGGGTTTTCTGGATGAGGTGAGGGGGCAGCTTGTGTTTGCAGAGGCCTGCTGGCGTGCGTAACACTCAGGTACGAGAACTTCACAGTGACATGATGCTTGGAAGAACAGGTCCAAGAATAAAACTGATCAAAACCAGGAGTCTGCTCTCTGCTCTGCTTGTGGAGGTGGGGAGGGAGATGGACAGTGGGCTGGGCAGGGTGTGTTCCAGTGCTTTCCACATCCAAACATTGGAAAGTCAAAGATTAATGCTTCATTCACTTCAGGGACTTGAGTGTGCTCAGCAGCATCTGGAAACAGTCACACTGTGATGCCATTCAGTGGCTATGATGGTATGTGGAAGGCAACGCAAAGGAGAAAGATGCCATGACGTCGGGATCCAAGGCATAAATCACGGGTCCTGGTGCCGGCCAGTCTCAGGCACGTGAAAAACGGAAAATGACAATTCCCACATTCTGTCCACATGAGAATGCAGGAATATTCTCCAATACCATGGTGATGCGGTGCTTTGGAAGGAAAGCATGGCCCCCAAGGAAGAAAGTGTGTGAGGGCAGGGTCTGTGTGTCCCAGCCGGCAGGGTGAGGCCACCGGGAATAGCTCCTGAGGCCCACAGACCATGTGCTGAGTGGCAGGCTGTCGGGGCAGCAGACTAGAACTGCTGTGTGAGGCGTCGGTAATGAGGTAACACCTGGTTCTCGGGAAGATAAAGAGCAAGTTCCAAGGCCACAAGCACTGTGAACTCGAACCCAATCAGATCCCGCCTGTTGAAGCGGAACTTTTCTTCTAACTTCTGCATTGAGGAAGAGAGAAGGGTTAAGCCAAGGTCCCTAAGCCAGCAGGTTTGGGAGTGGTGGCTGGCCCTGCTCCAGGTTAGTGGGCAATGATCTTCCTCTCCAGGGGTAGTTCCCAGCCTTACAAGTGCTGGCTGGGGTGAGGCCTGGGTGGGGCAGCACCGGCTTGGGATGGAGTGGGGGCTGGGGTGGGGCTGGGAGGGGGCAGTGGGGCCAGGGAAGGGTTGAGTGCACTCACGTCAATGAGCTGCTTTACTTCGTTCTTGCGGAGGTCACTGCTGATCTTGGCAGCAAGCAGCACACAGGCGCCTGCACACAGCTTGCGGTTCTGCTTGTTGAGCTTGCCTTGCAGGACAAGCTTCTCGAAGTACACGTAGGCCATGGACACGGTCACAGGCTCCAGGTTGCACTCCTCAGAGAGGTTCCGCATCTCGCGTTTTAAGCTGCAGGTTTATAGGGAAATCAGGTGCTCTTCCATGACACAAGGCCTTTAGGACAGCTGTTTCTTCCAGGCGGGCACAGCCCAGCACCAGGGCCCACAGCTTGGTGGGAAAGCAGTGTGCTGGTCTTGGGCCCCACTTGCCCCTTGGCTGTCCTACGCCGCCCTCCTCCCCCGCCACTGTACCAGGTGTCCCACACTGTCCTCTAGGGGCTGCCATAGAGGACAAAGTTCCTGCTCTCCTGTGGCAGCAAGAGGCCCCTAGGAGCCTTGGAGCTGCTGGGGGGATGTCAATAGGATTTGGCAGTGAAGGATCCAGAAGGGGCAGAGACCAGGAGCCCTGCCTCGGCCAGCAGCTCCAGCACTTGCTCACTGTGAGGCTAAAGGCAACCTGCCTTGGCCTGCAAGTTCCTCCTCTACTGAATAGGGACAATGGCGGTACCTGCCTCATGGGGTGTCATGGGCAGCTGGGAGGAGGGCTCAGTGGGTGAGGGCAGCTGCAAGAAGCAAACAGGCAGCCTGACCGGCAGAGGCATGCATGTGTATGCATGTGCATGTGTGCGTGCGTGTGTTACTGGCCTGGTCAGAGAGTGGGAGGGGGCATCTGGATCTTCAGGCTCAGGAATCAACGGGAAATGGGAAGATAGGCCTACAGGACCTCATAGGATGACACACATTAGAAGTGGGTTTTGGGCCACTTGGTTGGTGTGGCTCAGGGGTTGACTGTTCACCCAGGAACCAAGAGGTCGCTGGTTTGATTTCAGTCAGGGCACATGCCAGAGTTGCAGACTTGATTTCCAGTGTGAGGTGTTCGAGGCAGCCAATCGATGTTTCTCTCTCATTGATGTTTCTCTCTCCCTTCCTCTCTAAAAAATTTAATGAAAACATTAAAAAAAAATGAAGTAGGTTTTAGGGATGTCCTTGCCTTCCCTACCTCCTAATTTTGCTCAGTGTTAGCCTGACGTGTGGAAACTTCTCTCGGAATGTCTCATTCATGTCCTTCTTGAGGTCGGAGGGCTTCACATATTCAATCACTGTGGTCTGAAACACAGAGGGCAGCAGGGTGGGGCCGGGCCACTGAGGCAATTTCCTGCGGTCAGGCCTGCAAACGTGAGCGCACCGAGCCTGTGAGAGAATGACACGCTTCTGGACAGAGGGCAGTGGAACCGAGTGCACAGCAGGGATCCAGGCTGGAGCAAGTGTGCTGAACCCCAGGTGGTTGGGCGAGCACTGCTCTCTGGCCTGCTGCACATCCCCTCCCCACGGTGCTGCTGGTGTCCCGGGGGTGAGGGCACGTCAGCCTTGCCCTGGTGGTACTGGGCTCTCCAGTGCTGGGGCCGCCTGCTCACAGCCCACCCCACCGCGCCTGAGGGGCAGTGCTGCTTGGTGCTCGCCGTACCATGTAAGATGCAAAGATGAGGACTCGCTTGTGCTTGCCACAGGGCCACTGCGGGTCATCCAGCAGGTTGGGGTTATACTCCAGGGGATCCCCTGCATCACTCCCTGCAGGCAGAAGGCAGCCCTGACCCACCACAAGCCCTGAGCTCTGGTGTCCAGTTCCCATCCACCCAAGCCTCGGCAGAACCTGTTAGCGCCTGGGAGCAGCTGGGGCTGCAGCTGTTCTCCAGGGACGAGAAGCGATGCTCCTGGGGTCTGGGAGGGATCCAGGCACGGGTGGGAGGGAAGGATGTCATGATGAGGATGGATCCCCTGACCTCTCCCCAGAGCCATCTGTGGACACTTCTCTCCACTGCCTGGCTGAGTCTGCTCCACCATGGGTCCTTCCTTCCATTCTGAAAGGCTGTACCCCAACCCCATGCCCCAAGGCTGCCTCTGTCTAGACTGAGGGCTGTGGGTTCAAATGTGACTCACTGCTCTGCAGCCCCTCGGGGTCACTGGCCTGGCTGGCGTGGCTGCCTGTTCTACCCCCTGGTTAGGGTACCTAGCTCTGTGCTGATCGGCACTGACTTGGCAGCAGCAGGTTTGTATCTTGATGCTGGCATAGCCCGGGGGATGCTGGTCCGGGGCTGGGGCAGAGGGCCGTGGCTGTCTGTCTTTTGTGCGACCAGGGCGTTGGTAGGGTACAGGAACTTGGCGTAAGATACGACCTGGAAAGATAAGCACATCCATGTCAGTCCAGCTCCTCCTTGTTTCTGTCCCGTACTCCCCCCTCCTCTCTACAGGCCTGACGTTAGTATTCTCAATAACAAGAACATTCCAGAATGTCACCCTAACCAGCTCTTATCTAGATCTGTAGCTCAGGAACCTTCTTCCTGCCTCTGATGCCCTTGACCTCCGACCACCAGTGGTGAGGGTGAGGCCCTTTCTTTCTTTTTTAAAAAATATATTTTGTTGTTAAAAAAATCAGTGGTACAGGACAGCAGATGGCGGCATAGGTAAACACCGTAAATGCAGCCGTGAACAACTATTTCAGAATAACCACGGGGAGAGGGCTGGCGCCAGAGGACGCAGTTCTTTTTCAAACCGGAGGGAACCACAAGCTCTCGGCAGCTCTGAACTCCAGTTCCAGGCGAATTTCTGAGGACCCAGACGCACGCACACCCGGAGAAGGGGGACTGACTGGCACTGGGAGGAAATCCAAAGTGGGTTTCTCTCAGTGTTGCTTGCAGCAATTACTGCGAGACACAGAGACCCAGTGTCTCTTAGCGCAGGGCTGAGAAGCAGCCATAGCTATTTCCTTCGCCCTGCCCTGCAGACTCTCTGAAGTCCCGCCCCTCCCAAGCTGCATCAGAGGCTTTTGCATATAAAAGGCTGAGTAGCCTAAGGCAAAGGCTAAATCAAGACCTCCTTAAAGATACAAGGGCCAGCCTCACCCTGTGGCCAGAGTGGGACCATCCTAAATAAGATCCACAAGGATCACACTCGGGGCAGATGTAGTGAGCACAAAAGCCCCACTGAAACAACTCTTGCCCCATAAGGGTGTCTCCAGCACAGAAGTTCTCCCACTGTAGACACAGCTGATGCTCATAATCAAGTGGGTTAGAGGTTAATTCATCTCAGTGATCACCTAACTCAGAAAGGGAAGCAGCCAAAATTCGGAGACAAAGAAACAGGTCACAAATGACAGAAATGGAGGAAAGAAAACGACAGGATATAGAGTTCAAAACCACGGTTATTAGGTTTTTCAAGAATTTTCTAGAGACTGCCTATAAATTTAGTGAGACCCTCAATAAATCTAATGAGACTCTCAAGGATATGAAAAAGGACCAACTAGAAATTAAGCATACACTGACTGAAATAAAGAATATTATACAGAGATCCAACAGCAGATGAGAGGATTGCAAGAATCAAGTCAAAGATATGAAATATGAAGAAGCAAAACCCACCCAGCTGGAAAAGCCAAAAGAAAAAAGAAAAAAGAAAAAAGAAAAAGGATCAAAAAGTATGAAGATAGTGTAAGGAGTCTCTGGGACAACTTCAAGCGTACCAACATCAGAATTACAGGGGTGCCAGAAGAAGAGAGAGAGCAAGACATTGAAAACCTATTTGAAGAAATAATGACAGAAAACTTCCCCCACCCGATGAAAGAAATAGACTTACAAGTCCAGGAAGCACAGAGAACTCCAAACAAAAGGAATCCAAGGAGGACCACACCAAGACACATCATAATTAAAATGCCAAGAGCAAAAGACAAGGAGAGAATCTTAAAAGCTGCAAGAGAGATGAAAAAACAAGATGGCGGCATAGGGTAGACACCGTAAATGCAGCTGTGAACAACTATTTCAGAAAAACCTCGAAAAGAACACACGGACACCACTCGCACCCACAGGAAGGCTGGCTGAGTGAAAATCCTACAACTAGAGAAGAGTCTGAGACTCAGAGGAGCGGCGGAAGCAAAGTACAGAGGTACGGAGGCGCGCGCACGGGGCTTGGGGAGAGGGCTGGCGTCGGGGGACGTGGTTCTTTTCCAAAACGGAGAGAGCCACAAGTCCCCAGAGGCTCTGAACTCCAGTTCCAAGCGAGTTTCTAAGGACCCAGACACCCAGAGAAGGGGGACTGACTGGCACCAGGAGGAAATTCAAAGCGGGTTTCTCTCAGCGTTGCTTGCAGCAATTACCGTGGGACACAGAGACCTGGTGTCTCTCAGCGCAGCGCTGAAAAGCGCCATAGCTATTTGCTCCGCCCTGCCCTGCAAA
>PVJC01008643.1:0-47995 GCA_004026665.1 Murina feae | reverse complement strand
CTCTGCAAAGCCCGGAAGCTCACACAGCTGATATCAGACCACAGACCCGAGACATCTTCAAGTCTGGGAAGAAGCCTCTTTTGACTTTTTCATTTTCCTCCTACAAACAATGCCAGGTCTGTGTCTTCTGCACGCTGCTCAAAGATGTGGAAGGACTCAGCAGGTAGAGGCTGGAGCTGGTCTACCCTGGGACATTCGCTGAGTGGCCTCAGACCCAACACTGACACTGAGCTTAACCTGCATCAATCAGGTAAACACCACTCCCTCTACCTGGGGACTCTCTGAGAAGCTACTTCATGCAACTTGAGTGGTTCCAGAGACCCTCTCATTAACTGAGACTAACAGACCCCCAGACAGAGAGGCAGAACATGGTGTGCTCTGGGACTTTTGCTGACCTGTCCCCACGCTCAATGCTAGCTAAAGCCAGCTTTGGTGCCTTGATTGGACTTTCCTGTGCTCACTCGGCCTCAGCGCAGGCCATTACATATTGTGAATTGCTTTGTAGATCCAAATAGATTGCCCTGGGCCAGTCATTTAAAGCATCTGATGTTTTTCAGCAGCAGAGTCCCTCCCAGCGAGCCCCAGCACCAACACTCCCAGTGGCCAGCTTCAGAGCACATCAGGTCAGGATATAGTTAGCCTCACAAGCAGCAAATCCAAAGAGAGATCTAGGCAACCACCAGAACCTGCTGAGATGAATTGCGCTTTACATGGTCAACACCTGCCAGCAGTTCATACACTCTAGGCAGCGTACACTGTGATCACAGCCAACTAGCCTGAGCATTGACTCAATACATGCATGGACCAATAGACATCAAGAATCAACTACCACAGGAAGGTTCACATAATGCATACGGGACACCATGGAGCACTGGACTCAGGTGATCAAGAAGATAGGGCCACTGGGTTCCACAGGACACCTACTACACAAACCCACACTACGAAGACTTGGATCCTAATACAAAGAAACAAACACACAGAGACAAACAAAATGCAAAGAAACATGCCCCGAATTAAAAAACAGGAAATATATCCAGAAAAAATGCTAAATGAAGTGCAGGCAAACAATATATCAGATACAGGGTATTTTTTTGTTTTTGTTTTTTTTTAAATGATTGTGAGGATGTTAATAGAAGTTAGGCAAAGAATGGCTGAAATCAGTGGGAACTTGAAAACTGATAGAAGGCATGAAAAAGAATATTTAAGCCATATAAAAGTTACAGTCAGAAATAAAGAGTACAACCTCTGCAATGAAGAATACACTAGAGGAAATAAATAATTGGATGAAGCAGAGAATCAAATTAGTGATTTGGAAGACAAGATCACAAAAGACAAAAGCAGCAAAAAAATGATTTTTAAAAATGAGGACTGTTTAAGGGGCTTTTGGGACAACACGAAGCATTACAGCATTCATATTATAGGAGTACAAGGAGAAAAGAAAGCTCAAGGGACTATAGCCTATTTAAAAAAAAAAAGACCAAACACTTTCCTAACCTGGTGAAGGAAAAGATACACAAGTCCAGGAAGCACACTGTCCCAAACAAGATGAATCAAAAAGGGCCGGACACCAAGATACATCATAATTAAAATGACAAAGATTAAAGACAGGACATCTTAAAAGCAACAAAAGAAAGATGGTCAATTACCCACAAGGAAGCTTCCATAATATTGTCAGGTTATTTCTCTAGAGAAACATACCAGGCCAGTGAGGATTGGCACAAAATCTTCAAAGTAATGAAAAGCTATGACCTTCAACCAAGACTATGTGACCCAGACAAGAAACAGAAAAAGAGCTTGTTACCACCAAACCATTAGGATAAGAACTGTCAAAAAATAATAAAAGGGAAACAGAATTAAAAAAAATAAAACATAGCTATGAATGAACACAAACAGTAAGAGGCTTAACTGCTGCAATTAAAAGACATGGTAGCTGAATCCCTAAGAAAACAAAAACCATATATATATATGGAGTCAACAAGAGACCTACCTCAGAATAAAAGATATACAGACAAAAAAGCAACGAGATGGCAAAAGATATTTCAGGAAAATACAAATGAATAAAAAGCTGGGGAGGTAATACATATAGCTGACAAAATATACTTTAAAACAAAGGCTATATTGAGCCATAAAGAAGGATACCACATAACAATAAAGGGAGCAATCCAACAAGAGGCTATGACCCTTGCAAACATGTATTTCCTCAACATAAGAACACCTAAGTGTGTAAATGAAATCCTGATGAACATACATGGAGAGTTCAACAATAATACAATAATAGTAAGGGATTTTAATACCCCCTTGGCATCAATGGCTGTGTCTTGCACCCAGGAAATCAAGAAGGAAATAGTGGCCTTAAACAACACACTAGATCCAATGGATTTAATTGATATTTTCAGAGCATTTCACCCTGAAGCAGAATATGCATTCTTTTTAAGTGGATGTGCAACATTATCTAGATAAACCACATGTTAGGGCATAAAAACAGTCCCAGTAAATTTAAGGAGATTGAAATCATATCAAGAATATTTTCTAATCATAACTGTATAAAACTAGAAGTCAATTAGAAAAAAATTAATGTGTAGGTAATCTATTACTGAATAGTATGCATCCAAAAGTACTCTGCCTCAATTAATTTATTAACAGAAATAAAAGCAATGAAAAGTAATAAATGAATGAATAAATAAATATCTGGAGATTCATGGTGGTGAGAATTGAATGTCAATATACTTAATGTATACTTAACTGTGGTTAAAACTCTAAATCTTATATTTATTTGGCCACAACAAAATTTAGTAATTATAGGTATAAAGAAAAAACAACAGAAAAAAAGAAGAAACTGTAAATCACAGAAAGTTTTGGAGTCTAATTAACATGTTATTAAACAATGCGTGGTCAACAATGACATCAAGGAAATCATGAAATAATACTGTGAAACACAAGGAAGTGAGAGCACAACAATCCCAACTCTATGCAACACAGAATGAGCAATCCTAAGAAGGAAATTCATAACATTACAGGCCTACCTCAGGAAACAAGAAAAATCTGAAGTACATCATCTAACTTTACACTTAGAGAAACTAGTGCAAAAGGAAAACAAAGACATGAAAAAGTGAGAAGAATAAAGAATAATGAAGATCAGAGCAGAAATAACCAAAGCAGTAAAAAACAAACAAGAGATCAATGAAGCACAGGCCATTGTGTGTCTGTGGTTAGAGCTATGGTCCTTGCACCAAAGGATCATGGGTACGATTCCCAGACAAACCTCAGTTGCAGGTTCACCCATGGCCCCTGTTGAGGTGTGCATGTGTGTAGGACAACCATTTGATGTGTGTGTGTCTCACATTGATCTCTCTCTCTCTCTCTCTCTCTCTCTCTCTCTCTCTCTCTCTTTTTCTTCCTCTCTCCCACCCTCTTCTCTAAAAAAAAAGTTCATTATAAAATATATCCTTGTTGAGGATTAAAAGAAAAAAACACTTCTCAGCAAACGCAGGTGCTGGATTGGATGGCTTCACAGTGTATTTCATCAAACATTTAGAGAAGAACTAATACCTGTTCTCCTCAAACTCATCCAAAACACTCAAGACAAGGGAAGACTCCCTAGCTCCTTTTTTTGAGTCCAGCATTATCCTAATCCCCAAACCAGAATAAGACTTTACAAAGAAAGAAAATTATAGGCCAATATCTCTGATGAACATAGATGCTAAAATTCTCAACAAAATATTGGCAAACTGGATCCAGTAATAGTTTCAAAAGATTACCCACAATGATGAAGTGGGATTTATTCTGGGATGCAAGCTTGGTACAGTATCTGCACATAAAAAACATGATACAGCATAAACAAAATAAAAAAAATCACATGGTTATAACAATAGATTCAGAAAGAGCATTCAACAAAACACAGCACATATTCATTATAACAACTCTCAGCAAAGTGTGAATAGTGGGAATACACCTGAACATATCAAAGATTATGAAGGAAGGAAGGAAGGAAGGAAGGAAGGAAGGAAGGAAGGAAGGAAGGAAGGAAGGAAGGAAGAAAAGAAAGAAAGAAAGAAAATTAAAGAAAGAAATGATGGAATGAAAAAGTTAGAGAAGATACAAATTAGTAAAAGCATATATGGTGTTCAAAGATAGGAAGAATTACCAACATTAAAATGTCCAATGACATATTTCAAAGAGCTATAACAAATATCACAAAAATTTATATTTAAGTAGAAAACAAAGAAAAAAAAACCCAACACACACACAAATACATAAATAAACACATGGAAAAAAAACAACACAAACTTAATAAAACCAAACCAATATCCACAATGATCTTGAGAAAAAGGAACAAATTTGGAGTAATCATGCTAACTTATAACAAAGCATACAACAAAACCATAGGAAGTAATGTAGCATGGTACTAGCATAAAACAGACCTAAAGATCATTGGAACAAAATAAAAAGATCAGAAATAAACCAATGCATGTATGGTCAATTAATATTTGACAAAGGACTCAAGAACATAAAATGTGGTAAAGATAGTCCACTGAATAAATGCTATTGGGAAAAATTGGACAGATGTAGAAAATAAATGAATGCAGACTACCTTCTTACACCATCAAAATGGATTAAAGACTTGAAAATGAGAATTGAAACCAAAAAGTTATAGAAGAAAATAAAGGCAATAAATTTTCATAACAATATTTTTTATTCTGATGTATCTATTTGGGCAAGAGAAGCAAAAGAAAAACTAAACAAATGGGACTACATCAAACTAAAAAGTTGTTGGGCAGTAAAGGAAACCATCAACAAAATGTAAAGACAACCCACTGAGTAGGAGAACATATTTGCCAAGAATACAACTCATAAGGGCTTACTATCGAAAATTTATGAAGAACTTATAAAACTCAACATCCTAAGAAAATTAAACAATCCAATTTAAAAATGAGCAAAGAACCTATATAGACAATTCTCAAATGAGGATCTGCAGATGATCATTACACAAATAAAAGATGCTGAGCACAAATCATTGCAGAAATAGGAATTAAAATCACAGTGAGGTATTACTTCACATCTCTCAGAATGGCTATCATCAATAAATCAATAAACATCAAGTGCTGGTGAAGTTGTGGAGAAAAGGGAACTCTCGTGTACTCTTGGTGGGAATGCAGATTGGTGCAACCTCTGTGGAGTGCAGTATGAAGTTACCTCAAAAATTACAAATAGAACTGCCTTATGACCTAGCATTGCGACTTCTGAGAATATATCTGCAGAACCTGAAACACTGATCTGAAAGGATATGTGCAGCATTATTTGGAATAGCAAGGCTTTCACAGCAGCCCATGTGCCCCACAGCAGATAAGTGGAGAAAAAGCTGTCATACATGAACAGAACAGAATACTACTCACCCCCTCACAAAAACAAAGGAAATGAAGAAAATCTTACCTTTTGCAACAGCATGGATGGAGCTGGTGAGTATTATGCCAAGTGAAGTGAAGTAAGCCAGTCAGAGAAATACAAGTTCCTTCTGGTTTCACTTCTATGTGGAATCAAATGAACAAAATAAACTACAATCAAAATAGAAATAGGCTCATAGATGTAGAAAAGAGACTAACAGCTGTCGGAGGGGCGGGAGGTTAGGGGACTAGGGGAAAAAGGTGAAAGGATTAAGCAAAGAAAAAAACTTATGGACACAGCACATTGGTGATTATCAGAGAGAAAGGAGTGTGGGTAGAAGAGGGTTTAGAAAGAGTAAATAGTGATAAAAGGAGACCTGACCTGGGGGGAGGGGGAAGGGCGATGAGATACATAATTCACCATACAGATGATGTATTATAGAACTGTGTACTGAAAGGTACATAATTTCATTACTAATCTCACCCCAATAAATTCAATTTTGAAAAATAAGACACATGCTACAACCAGGATGGACCCTGAAGACATGATGCTCAGTGAAATAAGCCAGTCATGAAAGGACAAATCTGTGTGAATCCACTCACATGAGGTCCCTGGAGCCATAAGAGTCATAGAGACAGAGGTAAGAGGGAGGATAGAGGGATGGGGGAGTGGATGCAGAGCTGTTGTTTAGTGAGGACAGAGTTTTAGTTGGAGAAGATGAGAACAGTGATGGAGGTGATGGTGGTGACGGCACAACAACAATAAGGATGTACTTAACACCACTGGACTGTGCACTGAAAACTAGTTAAAATGGAAAATTTCACTCTGTGCATTTTACTGTGATAAAAATATACAAAAAAAAAAAATACAAGGCACTGTCCTGGATGCACGAGAATGAGGTAGAGCTCTTCTCTATCTGTACTTCAAGGTGAAGGCATGTGATAAAAGACACAAAACTAAATACATGTGAAAATGGGCCAAAAGGGAACCAGGAAACCTGCCCTAGGTGGGGGGTGGGTCACTGTCAATATCCTGGTTGTGAGATTTTTATAGGATACTAGGGGCCTGGTGCACAAAAATTTGTACACCGGGGGTCAGGGGTCCCTCAGCCCGGCTTGTGCCTTCTCTCAGTCTGGGACCTCTCAGGGGATGTTCACCTGCTGGCATGCCTGGCCAGCCTGGGTGAGGATCTGATGGCTATTTGCAGGGTGGCCAAGCTCCCCAGTGGGAACCCTCACCCCATGGAGGTGTGGCCAGCCTGGGTGAGGGGCTGAGGGATGTTTGTAGGCTGCCCACACCCCCTTCAGGGTTTGTGTCTCTACTGGGTGCCTGGGTTAGGAGCTGAGGGCCATTTTCAGGTGCCCACACCTCCCATTAACCCAACATCCCTGCGAGGCTGGCTGGAATCAAGTTTCTGAGGTTTATTTATCTTCTATAATTGAAACTTTGTTGCTTTGAGCAGAGGCCTAGTCAGGCAATGAAGCCTCATGTTTGCTTCAGCTCCGTGGCTTCTATAATTGAAACACTGTTGCCTTCAGCAGAGGCTACAGGCGGCCTAGGCAGGCAGTTTCAACTCCATCGCTGGTGCAAGGGAAGCCTCCTATTTGCTCTAGCTCTGTGGCTGCTGGTCGCCATCTTGGCTGGGTTAATTTGCACACAGCTGCTTTGATTGGCTGGTAGGCATGGCTTGGCTGGTGGGCGTGGCTTAGGTGTCTGGGACTGAGGTTCAATTTGCATATTACTCTTTTATTAGATTAGATTACAGAGGAAAACTGGGTGATATTAAGTGGGCCACTTCTGCATTATCTCTTACAAATAATGTGAATTGACAATTATATTTTTTAAAAGTTAAAAAATAAAAGGGGGAGGGGAAGATTTGGTTGTCTTGCCCCAGAGAATCTGGCCCAGCTGATCCAGTAAGAGTCTGGGCTGAGTTATAAGGAATTGCCCATGGGAAGTGATGGTCAGTGGGATTGAGGGCCACCATTCAGACCAGAGACCTTCAGTGCTACGTTCTCATCCCATCATGGAGCTTCCACTGCCTTTAATACAGCTGCTCTGTAGCAGCCACTTCTAAGGTGATCACTCGGGGGAACAGCTCCTTCACTGTACCACGTGGTTTCTTGAAGGGGCTTCCAAACCTTTTAACCATCTCACAAACCCAACACGGGCAGCGCAGTCATCCCACAGTGACCCTCTGCTTCTTAAACCATATCCACGAAGTGACAAGGATGGTCCTACTGTGCCATTCCAGGAACACTGGGCCAGGGTCCCATCGACGGTGCAGATTCACTTCTCAGTGTCTTGGTTGAGTCCTGATCACAGGGCCCAGTATTGATTCCTCCCAAGGACAAGGATGAAGGAAGGCAGCATTGTCATTGCAAGCACGTGCCTTTTCCTCATCTACAGATCTCAACTGCAGAAAAGATACCTATGCTCCGTTAAAGGTCAGGAAGGATAAATAATTTTTCTCTGTGTACTCAGCAAGGTGGTCCTCAAAATTATGGTAAAAATAATACCCAGTCTTCATATGCTCTCTCCTTCCAGAGATGGATCCAATTTACCTGTCAACTTGATTGCAAGACGAAAAAAAGTAATGCTGGTGAGTGAAATCAACACCTCCCCACTTTTAAGGGGTTAAATGAAGATGACAGACAGAGTGTTACTCATCAAAGGTCTGACACTTCACTCTGTGGTCCAGTCGGGGAGGTTCTAATTGTTTATCAAAGACTGTGTCATTAGGGCAATAGTGTGGGCTGTCATGATGAACTTTTCAGTGTCTGAACCCAATAAAATCTTGCTCCTCGTGGTCCACGATGTGGGTCAGGGAGCCACCAAAGCTCGTCCCATCCACACAGTGACTCAGGGCTCCAGCACCTCTGGCTTGTAGATTCAGCTGGCACTGAGCTCAGACCAATGTTGTAGAGGTAAGACAGACAAGTGGTGTCAGGCAGGCCTGCCAGGAGCCACTCATGACTGTCCTTGCCTCTGGCCAGACCTGACTCACATGGTGAGAGAGGCTCAGAAACGCAGAACAGCAAGAACACCTTGCCTCTTGGCACATAGGACAGCACACTCTCCCTGTTGTTCCTGTACCTGTGCAGCCACCTTCTTCAGGAAGAACATCCAGAGAGAACAATAAAATAAAATCACCTCATGCCAATCCACATAGCTCTTCAAAGTATGAAGAGTAAGAACTCTCACTGCCCATGCTTTTCTACAGAAAGGCTACTTGCTGTCCAGACCCATTTTCTTGCTTTTTTTCC
This sequence comes from Murina feae, assembly GCA_004026665.1. NCBI lineage: Eukaryota > Metazoa > Chordata > Mammalia > Chiroptera > Vespertilionidae > Murina > Murina feae. Next base: position 39,347 of record PVJC01008643.1, on the reverse strand, counting down.
TTCTTCTCAGAAGAGGAAAACACATTAATCTTGAGCCATGGAGATGGAGCAGGTCAATGGCCAGCTGTCCACCCAGTGATGACAAGCATGGTCTCAGAGAGACTAGTAACTGCGGACTCCAGAGAGAGTTATAGTGGGCTGACTGGAGAGAGAAGTGAGAACTTGAGGAGTGACCAGCATGGTGGTGAGTTGATTTGTCTTGAAGTCAGTGAGTGTTAGCACTGCTCTGTGAGCTGGATGGGAATGAGTCAGAGAGGACTGGACCAGGGGCCTGTTGGAGCCAGAATGGAGGCTGCCCTGGCCCCTTCCCTCTTCTCTCCTGGCCTGGCTCTAAAGCTATGGCCTGGGCATAAGCCCCTCAGATGCTGAGGAAAAACCCATCTGTGGTGAGGACCTGGGAAAATGGGGACCTGGACTCCAAAACATTGGCCTGACTCTTACTTTTTTTTTTTCTCTTGCCAGTTTTCCCTGAAAACCACTCTGTTATATGAAGCTTCAACACAGCTAATGGGGAAGAGGAGTCTAAGGATCTGAGAACCAGAGTTTCTAGCAGAAGGACCGTGAAGGTGGCTGAGATGCAGGTGGAGAGGAGCTGTGGGCGAGATGGGCCCACACAGAGCTCACAGCACAGAGGCCAGCATAGGCTCTGCACACGCTGTTGCTGAGATCACCCCCAGAGTTGCTGAGACACAAATGAGATCTGAATTTCATATGCTCCACAGCCTTACACAGGGGGCTCTCACCTCTGCCACTCAGTGGTGGGAAGACAGACTGTGGAGCCCGTCCAGTAGGGGCAGCACATCCAGCACCAGCCTCATTTGAAGTCTGGAAGGAGAAAGGAACTGCATGTGGACAGGCACAGGGTCAAGTGCAAGGGGTCAGGGCTGTAGAGCCCCAGCCTGCAGACCCCACCACACCCTGCACTTTAGTTGCAAGTACAAGCTCATTTTTTTGCAATAGTAAGAATTGTAGGTTTGACTTTGAAGAAAAACGTAACTCAAATTACATCAGAGATTTCAATTTTGGTTTGTCACATCTTCAATGGATGTTAGCTGAACCCAATGTGGTAGTCATTTCACAATGTATATAAATCAAACCATCGTACTGCCTGCCTGAAACTTATAAAGTGGTGTATATCAATTATTTCTCAATAAAGCTGGGAAAAATAGACAGTGCCCCAATAAATGGGGGAAAAAGGTGGTTATAGATGTAGTGAAATGCATGCACCATAAGTAAAAGAAAGCAAAGCAGGATACACATGTAATAAATAGTATCATCTTGCCCTGGAGGTGTGCTCAGTGGTTGAGCATTGACCTATGAACCAGGAGGTCAGGCATGGACTCCTCCTCAGGGCAGATGCCCTGGTTGTGGGCTCCACCCCCAGTAGGGGGCATGTAGGATGCAGCTGATGAATGATTCCTTCTCATCATTCATGTTACTATCTCTCTCCCCCTCTCCCTTCCTCTCTGACATCAATACAACATATATTAAAATAAATTAATTAATAGTATCACCTGAAAAAGGTGTCTGGGTACATAAAGATATGAAAGACAAAAGGAAATACTTTGAAATGTTGACAGTGGTTAATCTTCGATAGTGGAAAGAAGTGATTTATTTTACTTTATACTATTTTTAACTTTCTAAGAATGATCCTATATTATTTTGATAAAGAGAAAAATATCTTCTAAAAAACACATTTAAGTAATTCCTTGTTTGGTGTAAAATGCATTTGCATCCATGTTGAGTGATCATCCACTTACCTTTAAGAAACTTAAAAATTGCTTTGGGTTGTGAAGTATCCTTTAAAATACATTCTTGCACTTTAACAGCTCCTGAAAGAGAACACTGGGCTTCGGAGATGCTGCATCTGCTTAAAAAAAAATACGGCAGGGATTGGCATGTGGTAGGCGATGGGGTGGGTCAGGAACCCTGAAGAGAGACTCCTAGGCAGGATGCCTCAGGAGGCACAGCTCAGGCTGTATTTGAAGAATTCCTCATTGAAAGGCTGAGATCTTCAATAAAGGTTCAGATTTGATAAACTTTAGATTGAGCCACAGTAAATTTTCTTTTAGAACAGTTTTTGCCATTCTCGTTGCAAAATTTTTATATATAAAAGGCTAATGTGCTAAGGATTCCACCATCTGAATAGATGCTATGATAAGCACTGACTATCAGAGACAGACACTCAATACTGAAGCTGCCATGATGTTAACTGGCCATTTACAGAGAAAGGGCACTTGGGATCTGGAGTCCACAAGCAACACTTGGTTTTTCCTGAGAGAGACAGGCCCCACCACCACCTGAAGCAACACCCCACCAAATCTCAGCTGACAATGCCGAGAGCCCATTGCGCAAAGCCCACAGCTCAGCCCACCATGGCTGTAGGCACCAGGTAATGACATCACATTGTGATACCAGGCTTCCTCTTCCTAGCGACTGACCTTCTTGGAATTTCTTCATCCCACTTGTGTTATAGCCAGGTGCAAACATTTTACATTTTAACCAAATGTTTTTGAATTGTTTTCATATGCCTCATCTCATTTGATAGTCACAGAAGTCCTGGAGTAAGTAGATAGGAGACTCAGTAGAATCTTTTTTTTTTTTTTTTTCCATTAGCCTAAGGTGACCAGATGTCCCGCTTTTAGCAGGACAGTCCTGATTTTTAATAATTTGTCCCGCATCCCACAGTGTTTTTAAAAAGTCCTTATTTTTGGAAAGAATGCGCAACAAGCTAGGGAATGGCAGGAGAATAGGAAGGGAATATACGGTTTTCGGCGGCCAAGCGGTCAATGGTGTCCCATTTTACCAATGTTAAAATCTGGTCACCAATGTTAAAATCTGGTCACCTTACATTAGCCAGAAAATGAAGATTTAGAATGTTTACAAATTGACCCAACTGAAAAGTAGTAAGAAATGGTAGAACCTGAACATGACTTCAGGTTTCCTCATTGCACAGAATATACTCAAACAATGCTATATTATAGTTAAATATTTCACCCTTTGTTCTCCCTACATGATCTACAATAATAATCTGCTTCATATTGATATTTATTGCTGTGTTGCTGACTATATGCTGAAAAAAAAAAAAGATGGGGTGCTTCACTGGGCTGGAAAAAGTTTAGCTAAATCGGAAAGGAGGTGTAAGTAAGCAAGTTTATCAAACTATCCTATATAATAAAAGCCTAATATGCTAACTGTCTGGTCGTCCAGTTGGCTGTTCAACCAATCAAAGCATAATATGCTAATGATATGGTAAAGCCACTCAACCAATTGCTATGATGTGCACTGACCACCAAGGGGCAGATGCTCCCACCGGTAGGTTAGCTTGCTATTGGGGTCTGGCTGATTGGGCCTGAGTGAGATGGGACTGACATGCTCTGGAGCCCTCCTATGGTCCCTCCTCGGCTGGCCAACCTCCTGTCCCTCCCCAGCTCCAGTTGTGCACTGGTGGGATCCCTCAGCCTAGCCTGCACCCTCTCACAATCTGGGGATGTCAGAGACACGGTTTAGGCCCAATGGCAGAACAACCAGTCGCTAAGACATACACTGATCACCAGAGGGCAGACGCTCAATGCAAGAGCTGCCCCCTGGTGGTCAGTATGCTTTCATGGGGAGTGCTGCTCAGCCAGAAGCCAGGCTCACAGCAGTGCTAAGGATGTCCAACTGCTGGCTTAGGCCCACCTATCAGTTGGAAATCCCCCAAGGGCTCCTGGATTGCCAGAGGGCACAGGCCAGACTGTGGGGAACCTCCCCCACCCTCTCACCCTCTGCACCAAGTGCACCAATTTCGAGCTCCAGGCCTCTCCTATATATATAAAGCTCTCACTGGCACCAGTCGCATGTGTTTCCATCTGTCACTGTTGATCATGAAATTGATTGACACTTCTATTTAGAAAAGGGCAAATAGTGATCTAAAATATTTCTTCTAATTAATTTCCCTTCAATGTGCATGAATTCAGACGCTGGGCCTCCAGTCATTAAATAATACTATCAAGACTCATAAGAGGAGTATATATATATATATATATATATATATATATATATATATATATTTTAAAGAATTAAGATCTCCTACCTAAGTCACAGCTGTATGGTTCTAACCTCACCTGGGTCTGCAGAGGCTGACAAGAGAAGTAGAAGGAGCACTGCTACTAATAACAAGCACTGGCCCTGGGTTCTCATTAGATCTCTGCTACTAATTAGCTTTGTGGTCTCATGGATTTCACTTACCCTTTCTGGGTCTCCTAGCTGCACCTATAGAATGAGGGTGAAATTAGACCTCTCAAGGTTTCTACCAACTCTCTCTCTTTTTTTTTTTTTTTGGCAGCGGCAGGAAGAGCACATTTTAATTATTTATTTATTTTTATTAATTAATTTATTTTTTCTACCAACTCTTAAAAGAGTAATTGTAGGTTCAGATGTCTACAATCTTCCTAACTATCTCAGCAATAATAAACTTCCCTTGATTAATCTTTGTGGTACAAAACTTCACAAAAAAGGTAAACAAATTTTTAGAATACTCCTCATTTCAAAAATATACAATCTGTATAAAAGTTATCCTGTAACAGTTTGGTGATACTATTAAACATTTCTTTGTAACTGTCCTATAACACAAACTAGTAAACTTAGCATTATCTTTCTAAAACATAATTGCATCTGAAGCCAACTAATTTTATTTGGGTAAATATCAACTCTTGTAAACATTGAATTAAAATGTGTCTGTATCTTCTGCCTGAAAAGTTAAAAAATATAATGGATGTTATTTAACTCACTCAAATGGTTTGTGAAGCTGAAACACCTCGAAGCAGGGTCTGCTCCGTCCTGACATTAGCTTAGCGCAAGGACTGAGAGCCACATGTCACCTCTTCTGTCCCGTAAGGAAAGGAACTGTGTGTGTGAATCATTCCTGCCACTAAGCCCCTTGGGCAGCCAGGCTGGTAGGCAGCAAGGGTGCCCTCCTCAGCTTACAGGTGGGAGAAGTGCTGCCATCTCTCTCATGACAGTTCCAAACTCAGCCTGAGAAGGACAAGCCCTACCAGCCAAGACACAGTCATGCCACTGCTGGGCTCTAAGGAAAAACTGACCATTGTGTTTTGCTCTTAATTTCTTCTGAAACCAAACCAACCAACCAACCAACCAAATTTTAATAATCATCCTTGCACTTCCCTCCTAGACACACAATTCCAGGCCTGGAATAAGCTCTGCCCTTGCCCATTCTCTTCCTTCAGCTCTCTGCTCCACCCTCCCCTGCTCCCCCTGGACCCTCTCCCCGACACACAAATACATATAAAGACACACATGCTGTTTGACCAGTAGTTAACTTTCTGGGGACTACAGATCCTGGCTTGAGACATAAGCCGTGGAGAAGAAGGACCCCTCATTGCCTGGCTTAATAGACATGAGGCCCTGCTGGGTCTGGCTGGAACTCTGTCCCCAGCTGCCTCCTGTCATCATAGCAACCATCACTCCTCCAGGTCCAGGGAGCACGTGCAACCTGTACTGGAAGGACAGGGGACCAGCTGCCCACAGGGAAGGAGCCCACACTGGGGCTCTTGGGCTCTCACTGGGGCTCTTAAAGTGACTCCTTGGCTGCCCCCACAGAGCAAGGCCCAGGGAAGCCCCAATACTACAAGCGTTTCAAATATGTAACAAGCCCAAGTTCACCCTTGGAATGAACCCTTCATGCCCATCACAGCCACCATCACCTGGGAACTCCAATTCTGGGCCCCTGGGAGGTGCCAGATAGGCTGGAACCCACACTCAGTTGCGGGAAACAGGGGGAGAAAGGTTCCACAGGACTTTTAGGCAGGAGGCCCTGGGCAGGTGAGCAGGAGGCACTCACCTTGGTGACATTGAGGAAGGTGGTCTGGCCCAGCTCTGCCCCTCACCAGCTTCAGCTCCAGCTCCTCTCTCAGATTAGCAAGTGGATGCAGCCCACAGGCTGGAGAGGAGAGCCTACAGGATGGTGACCTTGACTCCAGGCAGATGCACTTGGTTCGGTGGAGACGGCGGCATCAACACCAGAGGTCCTTGGCTTTCAAAGGCTCCTCAGCCCGCGGGACACGTGGACCAGAGCGAGGAAGCAGCATGAGCCAGAAAGCCCAGGGGATCCTATGATTCTGGGTCCCCACCAGGCTTGTCCACCTCCCTATGTGGATGCCTCTGGCCACATCTGCCAGGCTGACATGCCAGGTGCATTTGATGCTGCAGCGCCACCTGGTGGGGATCCTTCGCAGAACCAGGAGGCCACCCTGGGCTCCTTGCTGCCATCCTCCTTTGCTCAGGAGTGTGGGTTAACTCATCCACCCAGCATTGCTTTACTGACAGTCTGTCCCCTGCAGAATAAGTTCAACAGGGGACAGTTTTGCATTTTGGCCAAGTCAGTGTCGAGAGCCACAATTTTTCATGAGGTCACTCTTTGCTCATCATCATGTAGGACATCTGGGCTTTTGACTTTTGAATTTTTCTATTAAATGTTTTATATTAAAGAAGGAAACAATTTTTTTGTAGAAGTTATAAAGGAGGGTGTGTCATTATATTGTCTATATACCAGGTGTCAGCAATTTATAGTCAGTGAGTGAAATCTGGACCATTGCCTGTTTATATATGTCCCATGAGATAAGAATAATTTTTATTCACTTTTTAAATGTTAGAAAACAATGAAAATAATGCTTTTGATACATAAACATAATATGCAATAAACATTTTGGTGTCCATTATTACTGTTTGACTGGAAGGCGGACATGTACATTCATTTACATATTGTCTTTGGATACTTTGATGTTACAATGGCAGATTTGAGTAGGCATGACCACGATGGCATTGTGTACAGAGCCCAAAGGATTTACCACCAAGCCCTTTACAGAGGAAGTGTGTGGACCCTTGTCCTACACAGAGTAGATGAAGGCCATGTGTGTCATTATTAGCACTATATTTGGATTTCCAATGATTTTCAATATGGTACATTTTAAAATCAACAAAATATGCTGGTCTGGTATTGCTCAGTTGTTGAGCATCAACCAATAAACCAGGAAGTCTCATCCTGCTCTGAAACCTAGTCATATGCCTGGTTTGCAGGCTCAGTCCCCAGTGTGAGATGTACAGGAGGCAGTAGATCAATAATTCTCTCTCATTATTAATGTTTCTCTCTCTCTATCTCCCTTCCTCTCTGAAGCAAAAAAATATTTTAAAAATAATAATAAATAAATAAAATCAACAAAATATGGTAAATATTCACCAGTAAAGGAATACATACATAGTTCTGAAATACTTATGTGAATAAATGTTACAGGGCAGTTAAAATCAACAAAGAACTGCTCGTCTCAAAGTAGACAGATTTTAAAATTTATGGTAGTATAAACAGAAAAGTTCCAGAATGTTACATAAAATATACATGTGTATGAATCCAGAAAGATGAACTAATACTACATATGGTTGATTGATATATATCCTATCTAATAAAAGAGTAATATGCAAATTAGGCATCACTTCATCACAAAAGATGGCTTTCCCCATAGCCACATGATGGCTTTCCCCATAGCCACTAGATGGCCACTTCCATAGCCACCAGATGGTGGCACTCAGTCTGGCTCAGCTCTGCCACTGAAGTGGTCAAGCCTGTTAGCCAGGCAGGTGGTGGGGAAGGTGGGGTGCCCAAGAAGTGAAACAAGCAATCAGAGGGGGCTGGGGTCCCCTGCCCAGGTCAGAGGCCTTCACCAGGGGCCTCAGGCATGGGCAAGGGTAGAGCCAGTGATCAGAGGGGTATGAGGGTGCCCTACCCAGGCATAAGGCCTGGGACAGAGGCCTCAGACCTGGGCAGGGGCAAAACCGGAGATCGCAGGGGCCTGGGCTCCACAGAGCCAGCTATAGGAGGGGCAGGGGCAGAGCCTGCGATTGTAGGGTTCTGGGCACCAGTGAAACAGGCAAAGTAGGGTTTGGGAGTCCCCTGCCCAGGCCTGTAACCTTGGCCAGAGGCTGTAGTGGGGTAGGGGTGAAGCTGGCAATCACAGGGTCCTGGGGGTCCCCTGCCCAGGCCTGTAGCCTTGGCCAGAGTCTGCCAGTGGGGCAAAGGTGGAGCTGGTGATGGCAGGAGGCAAGATCAGAGCTGGTGATTGCAGAGGCCTGGCCTCTGTGAAGCCAGCTATTGGAGGGGCTTGGGGGTGTTCTGCCCAGGCAAAAGGGTAATATGCAAATTAACCCTCACTTTGTCACAAAGATGGCGGCAGCCAAGAAGCTGCAGTTAGGCAGGAGGCTTGCACTGACCCAGTGATGGAGGAAGTCAAGATTCCCACCTGCCTTGCAGGCCCTGAGCTCCACTCAAGACAAGAAAGTTTCAATTACAGAAACTAAATAAACTCAAGATACCTGCTTCCAGCTTGTGGCTTTGAGCAGGACCAAGGCAACAAAGTTTCAATGATAGCAGTTAAATAAATCCAAGATACCTGCTTCCAGCCCACAGTCATGGCCAGCCTGACAACAGCTCTCAGCCCCTTACCCAGGCTGGACAGGCACAGCTGCAAGGGAAGCCTGGGTCCAGTGTGCCTGATAGAGTCCCACAGCAGAGGGAAGCTGGTGCCGGCAGCTGGGGGAAGAAAGGCCTACTCTTGCATGAGTTTCATGTATCAGGTCTCTAGTATCTAATCTAATAAAAGAATAATATTGAAATTGACTGTTTCTTCAGGATGCCTAAGCCACGCCCATGAGCCAATCAGAGCGGCTGTATGCAAATTAACCCAGCCAAGATGGAGGCCAGCAGTAACGGAGCTAGAGTAAATAGAGGCTTCCATTGCACCAGGAGTAAACTGTCTGCCAGCTGGCTGGGCCTCTCTGTGCTCCAGGCAACATAGTTGCAACATTGTTTCAATTATAGAAGCCTTGGAACTGAAGCAAACAGCAGAATTCCATTGCACCAGCGATGGAGGAAACTGTCTGCCTAGGCCAGCTGGGCATGTCTACTAAGGCAACATTCTTTCAATTATAGAAGCCACAGATCTGAAGCAGACAGGAGGCTTTGTTACCTGCCTAGGTCTCGGCTTAAAGGAACAGTGTATCAATTGTAGAAGATAAATAAACCCCAGAAACTTGGCCAGCCTGCAAACAGCCATCAGCCCCTCACCCAGGCTGGCCAGGTACCCCAGTAGGGACCCAAAACCTGAAGGGACTGTGGGCAGCTTAAAAGCCTGAAAATGGCCCTCAGGCCTGCACTCAGACTGGCCACACCCCAACGGGGTGAGGGATCCCACTGGGGGGCTTGGCCAGTCTGCAAACAGCCATAAGCCCCTCACCCAGCCTGACCAGGCATGCCAGCAGGTGGACATTCCCAAAGGGGTTCCAGACTGCGAAAGGGCACAGGCCGAGCTGAGGGGGACCTACCGAGTGCACAAATTTTTGTACACTGGGCCCCTAGTCTATACTAATAAAAGAGAAACATGCAAATTAGTGTCACTCCGCTATACCCAAGCCATGCCAACCAGCCAATTGGAGCAACTGTATTCAAATTAACCCAACCAAGATGATGGCTGGCAGCCACGGAGCTGGAGCAAGCAGGAGGCTTGATTGCTTCGGTGTTGGAGGAAGTCAAGCTTCCTGCCTGCCCTGGTGGGCTGTGGCCTCTGCTCAAGACAACAAAATTTCAATTATCTGTAATAATAAAAGTATAATATGCTAATTAGATCAGATGTACTTCCAGATTGAAGCCAGGGCTGCAGCCACCAGCAGTTGCGAGGGAGAGATCCAGGCAATTGTGGCTGCAAAGGCCTAGTCTTGCACAGATTTTGTGCATCGTGCCTCTAGTAGAAGATAAATAAATCCCAGATACCTGCTTCCAGCCAGGCTCACCGGGAGCTTGGCTAGCTGGGGGCTGTGGCCAGCCTACAAACAGTCATCAGCCCCTCACCCAGGATGGCCACACCCTCTTGGGGTGAGGGTCCCTGCTGGGGGGTTGGTCAGCCTGCAAACAGCATCAGCTCCTCACCCAGGCTGGCCAGGCACCCCAGCAGGGACTCCCACACTGAAGAGGCTGTGGCCAGCCTGCAAACAGCCATCAGCCACTCACCCAAGCTGGCCAGGCACCCCATTGGGAACCCCATCTTGATCCAGTACACCCTTCAGGCAAACCAGCCAGTCCCCACCCATGCATCAGGCCTCTATCTTATATAATAAAGGGTAATATTAATATGCAAATTGATCCTAACAGCAGAACATCTGAAAATGACTGGTCACTATAACACACACTGACCATCAGCAGGTTGACACTCAATGCAGGAGCTTCCCCCTGGTCGTCAATGTGCTCCCACAGGGGGAGCTCTGCTCAGCCACAAGCCAGGCTGACAGCTGCCAGTACAGTGGTGGTGGTGGGAGCCTCTCCTGCCTTCTCAGCAGCACTAAGGATGTGCAACTGAAGCTTAGGCCTGCTCCCCACTGGCAAGTGGACATCCCCCGAGGGCTCTTGGGCTGCCAGAGTGATGCCTGACTACCATCTTAGGCCCGATCCCTTGGGGATCGGGCCTAAGCCAGCAGGTGGACATCCCCCGAGGGGACCTAGACTGCGAGGGGTCCCAGACTTCTGAGGGACCCCCCCTGAGTGCACAAATTTTTGTGTACCAGGCCTCTAGTATGTAATAAAATATTAAATACCTAAATTAAAAGAATGATTAGAAAATTTATAATGCAAATTTAAAGAGAGAAACTGGACTGAAAAATGATGCAGACTATTACTGTGTTGTATTATCTATTACTGTTTTTTGTTTCTTTATTTTTTTTAATCCTCTGAAGGTATGTTTATTGAATTTCGAGGGAGAGAAAGAGAGAGAGAAGGACAGAGGGATAGAGAGAAATATCTATATGAGAGAGAAACATTGATCACTACCTTTTGTATATGCCATGACTGGGGCTTAAACAGCAACATAGGTATGTGCCCTGACTGGGAATGGAACCTGCACCTTTTTGGTGTATGGTAAAATGCTCCAACCAACTGAGCTACTCATCCCTAGTGTTTCTTTATTTCTTAAAAAACGAAAATATAAAGAAACAGGGCAAGATATGATCACTGTTTATTCTACACTGTTTATTTTACATCTATTAAATGTTTTCTGTACCATAAATAGAACTTATCATAAAAAAGAAATGCAACATGGCTATGGGAGTATTCATTTTTATTTGCTGACAAGAGAAATGTGAATGGTATAAATGCAGATCAAATCTGCACATACCACCAAACAATAAATAAAATTGATGCTAATCATTGAATTCTGATAACTTATCAGTGAATCACATTATGACTAGCTTATCCTAAAAGAAAAATAAATAACAGCCAATAGCTTTTATAGAATACACAGTACATATATTAGCTTTTCTAATGCAACAGGGAACTGTCCCAAGACCAATGTGAGACATTGAAACCAAATAAAAACTGAGCTTCCTTATAAAACTTCATTGTTCCTAATAATTACAGATCAAGAGATAGTTGCTGCTCATTACTTACATACGGCTGAATGAATTCCAGTAACTAGCTATGAGATTAGCTTCCAGATGCTTGATAATTCGCCTTATTTGTTTCAGGGAGTTTGAGGTTTGGCCATTCTGCCTTGTTTCACAAAGTACATTGGGTCTCATTTCATTGCCCTGTTCCCAGTTCTTCTGCTAAGCTCAGGATGAGCCCAAAGGACTAAAGCAGCATCCTGGATATTTGGTTAACATGCCCAAAGGGGCATGCTTTAATGATAAATGTCCAATAAGATATGTTTCAAGGCTATTTTTGAGCTGGGCTCTGCTGAGCCATCTCCCAGGAATCTTCACATTTTGCCCCTCTTGGAAAAAGGTATCCTTCATGCCTAAAAGTGATCATTTCCCTATTCAACTAATTCTGGGAATAACTCTAGGGAGCCTTATCTGCAAATACTAATATTGTTTAACTTGGAAGTTAACATGGGATAAGATGTCCAACTTGGACATCTTATCCTTTGGCAAAGAAAGCTGCTTAAAGCTTAGCCTTGGTTACTCCAAGAGTGCACATTCCTCTTTTATCACCATGCAGTGGACTGTAAATGACTTCAAAGCAACTTTCTAAATATAGTATTGGAAAAACTTTCTCAGTACCTGATTAATAAGGATTGGTGGGAAGAACAGTTACAAAGAACACAAAAACAACTAAATTTTAGTGAGATGTGTGAGTTGTCATGTGAAACAAAAATCTTACATCAGGGAAATTATTTATAAATACCACATTGTTTCAAGTAAAAATTTAAAAAGTGACTTTAATAACTTCTCGTGGGAAGATCTGAACTTAATTGTCTTTTACCTGAGGAAAATTTGGGAGGCCAGTGAAGCAAGTACAGCTGGGAAACTATGAGATTCTAGAGAGCTGCCTTTAATTTTGCTTCTTATAGATAAATGAACGACTCAGAAGTTTTCCACACTCAATAGTGTGTAAGCTCTGTTTTGAAAAGTGGAGTCTGATGATCAAAAAATTTATCTCTGGCTGGGTTGCTGTGGCTCAGTGGTTGAGCATTGATCTATGAACCAGGAGGTCACAGTTGGATTCCCAATCAGGGCACATGCCCAGGTTGTGGGTTCTGTCCCTAGTGTGGGGCCTGCTGGAAGCGGCTGATCAAAGATTCTCTCTCATCACTGATGTTTCTTTCTTCCTCTCCATCTCCCTTCCCCTCTGAAATCAATCAAAATATATTTTTTAAAATGTAATTCTCGTAGATGATTTTTTTTCAGGTTGAACACAAAATATTGGCATTTGAATAATAATCATTTCATATTAATTTTCTTGTTTTCATTGGTTTATTTGTTTTGTAGGAAAAAATCAGGTAGCCAGCCATGAACCATTAATATATTTTATTATTTATTTATAACTTTAATATTTTGTTTGAATTTTTAAAATTTATCTTCAATGTATATGTATATATATACATATGATTTACATAAATATTATTGCTCTATTATGCTATTTCTAGCTTATGCTTAGTAATGGGGAAATGTGTTATTATTGATAGGGATCATGTAAATTGAACTATAATTTATTATTTGGAAATTTTAAGCATATGAAAATATTAAAAGAATAGTATTAGAAGTTATATCTTCCGCTTAGATTCAGTAATTGTCATTTTATAATATTTGTTTTGCTTCTCTGTTCTTGGCCCATCTCTCTCTGTCTCTCCCTTCCCCCGGTACACACATACTTCTCCTTTAAATAATTTGAAAGCAAGTTGCAGATATCATGACACTTTATTTCTAAGTCCTTCACCATAAATATTGAAAGTGTAAGGAAATTCTTCTTTTTTTAAAAAAATACATATTTTATTGATTTTTTTACAGAGAGGAAGGGAGAGGTATAGAGAGTTAGAAACATCGATCAACTGCCTCCTGCACCCCTCCTACTGGGGATGTGCCCACAACCAAGGTACATACCCTTGACCAGAATTGAACCTGGGACCTTTCAGTCCACAGGCCAATGCTCTATCCACTGAGCCAAAAACGGTTAGGGCAGAAAATTCTTCTTTTAACCATACCATTATCACAAGAAATAAAAGTTAGAAGTCTGTCATCATAAAATTTCTGCCTATAATTATATTACCCAATTGTCCTTGAAATGACTTATTTTGTTAATAGAGATCCAATGAAAATGTATTCACTAGAATAGGTCTTTATATCTGTTTAGGCTCTTTTAATCTAAAATGTGGTGGGGGTTTTTCCATCTATGACACTGGATTTTTCAGGAATTCTAGAGCATACTTCATTATGTATTTTTGATAGTTATTTTAGTTATTATTCTCAAGTAATTATTTTAGCGCAGCAAGGCTAATTCTCAAATCATCTTAACTGTGATCTTGGCATAAAATATTATTTTAAACTTTAATTTCCATGGAGATTTCCATTAGTTATGTTTTTGCATTTACATATTTTTGTGTATGTGTTGTAAAATAATTTTTTTTTTCTTTTTCACAAAAGGATTTGTTGGCTATACTGCTTATTAGGTTATTTGTGGATTCTACTGACTTTTGGATTCTGAGGACATGAATAAATTTGACCTTCATTTAAGGATCCCATGAGGAATCCCTACTGTAGACACCTGCCCATAAGCTAGCTTAAGAGTGAAGGTCTGTGGAAAATCCCAGCTTAACTTTTCCCCAGAGTGACCAAACTGAAGCTCAACTACATGGTATGTTCCTCCCAGCTGCCAATATTGCCAAACTAGAAGTCAATCTGACTAAGGAGCTTTACTTAGTATCCCTCTGTGAACCTGTCAACCCTGACAGTAAGAATGTAATAAAAATGATATTTATCTAAGCCAAATGACAGTCTTGCAAGAAAGTTGTTAGCAGCCTAGGGCAGTGAGCATCTTGATGCAGTAGAGGTCTAACTTCCATGCAATGTAGATCCTGTCTCCCATTTTATGGTGTTCCTGCTCTAAGCCCTTTGTAACCCTTACTCATTCTTCTTTTGGCTCTGCATCATTGGACTGTCATCAGCCTTAGGTTTTAGACTCCTTCATTGCCTCCTATTCTATCACAGTGTCGTCATTATCCATCAGGGAATTTCCATCTCTCAGACAACTGGCAAGATGAGTTTATTCATCTGATTTGCTTTAGATCTTGGCTCATATCTTGATTTGACAGATGATTCTGAATAAATGATGATTTTCTTTCAAACTAGCTACCATGTTTAAGAAACAACTCTGAACCATCACTGGCACTTAGCCTCAGTTCTTTCTATGACTTCACCAATCTGTGACCCCTTGCAGCCCATCATTGATTTAATTGTACTATATAAGATAGAAAGAAATGCATATATATGTTTATAGAAGTAAGATATCAGCCAAAAGAACTACTCTAGGAGGCGCCCCCCTTAAAAATCTAATCCCACATTGTGCCACAGGCCAGTAACAAGAAAAAGCAAACATCATCTGTTTCTGGGCAAAGTGCATGCCTGCTAAGAGGAAAGAAACAACAGCTGTGGCAATTCCCAGACATTGCCAGGAAGAGCCACAAACCTGGAACCAATGCCAAGCCCTTTCCCGCTAACCCTGTCTTGGATCCACATTCCTGTTACTCAGGCCCCACCCTCACAGACCCTCTTATAAAAGCCTAGGCTTTTCTGACTTGACCAACCATCCCAGATACCTGCCCAAAGAGGTAAGTGGGAGCTGAGAGAAGGTGAGAGCCATGGCAAGGGTTCACCTCACACATTTGGGGGAAGGCTGGAGGAGGGCTCTAGGCTTCAAAAACAGGTCTCAAGGGAAGTAAGGTGTGCAGATTCTCCAATTATTTCCAGAATCACAGAAGGGTATAAATGCCACTAGGATTAGTTTATTCCCAAGGAATTAGCCAAAGGGAAAATGGAGGGAGAATAGACATTTTCTGAATGTCCTCCCTCTGACCACATTTCTTTAATGATCTCTGATTGCTTCTTTATGTTAGAGACACGATGCTGCCTCCCATGGCCCTGCCCAGAATGCCCTGGATGCTGCTCTCCTGCCTGATGCTCCTATCTCAGGTGCAAGGTGAGCTTTCTCTGCCTGTAGCACTGGGTTCACTGTGAACACTAAGGGCAAAGAAAATAAGGAATCCTCATGTGTGATCCATGTGGCGATGGTGAGGTATAGCCTCACCAAGTGAAACTGTTTGCAATTCCTCCATCATCACTCCTTCCCTCAGGGCAACTCAGGGTGGGAGGCACCACCGTGGTTTTAACAATGGAGTAAGATGGTTTTCATTTTGTGAGTGGACTTTAATTTATATTGACAGGTGAAGAGAGAAAGCTTAAAGGGTCAGTGGTGCAATAAGCAGAAGAATGATTGCAGGACCCAGTGTGAGAACATTTAGCTCAGAGTGGGGAAGTGTTGGACTTTTGAATAAAGGGGAAGAGTAGAACAGAAAGAGATGGCCCTTCATTTAATGAGGCTGGTTCAAGATCAAGCTATCCAAGGGTGAGGTAGTCAGGAGTTGGTGTCACTTGCCCACACACTTGCCTCACAGATACTCCCCAAGGTCACTTCCCAACACCCATGTACAGTCTTCATTTCACTCCATCCCTCTCCTTTATTCCCTTCCACCCCAGGCGAAGACACCAAGGAGGAGTCTCTTCCAAAGATCAGCTGTCCCAAAGGCTCTTATGCCTTCAGATCCCACTGCTATGCCTTGTTTAGGACACCAAAAACCTGGGCTGATGCAGATGTGAGTAGACGCATTTACAGTAAGAGGTGACAAGGGAAAGAACATTAGAGGGACAGGGGTCTGCATTCTCCAGAGTTTCTTGGGAGTGAGAGTGAGCACCCTCATCTTTTGCACACACACCTCTTCTCACCTATATTCACCCTGCACTTTCTCCACTGACATCTCAAGCTCCTCCTCAGTGTCTTCCTTCCCCACACAGTTGGCCTGCCAGAAGCGACCTTCAGGATTTCTTGCATCTGTGCTCAGTGGAGCTGAGGCATCCTTCTTGGCCTCTCTGGTCAAAAAAAATTTGAACGCCTGTGATTACGTCTGGATTGGGCTCCATGATCCCACAGAGGTGAGATAACATTTCCTATCTGTTACCTTTTTAGCTGCTATTGTTACCCAGGCCTCCTCCCTGTCCCATGTGCCTCTGCGGGAATCTGAGCCCTGGAGCTCAGAGAATCTAGGGCTTATTTGGGGTAAAGGTAGGGCATTGAGCTAAGGTTTGTGGAGGATCCTAATTTCCAGTTGAAATTAATCTATCTCTTGTCAAGCTTTTTATAACATTTACACATGAAGCCTTGTGATTTAATTTTCTGAGTTTACTGAGTCTACACATAGTTTGCTGAAATAATTAGCCTTTCCCCCTATAGAACAGATATTGTCTTTGAGGTTTAGAGGGTCATGGCAGTTGCACTATCTATTGTCTAGCCAATAAGGTGTTACTCTCAGTGGAACCACTGGTGTTTGGGATGATGGCTTTGGAATTGGACAATAGGAGCAAGTCACTAAGGGGAATCTCCCAGTGGAGAACTCTGTGGCAACATGTGGAATAATAGAGCACATTCCTCACTGCTGAGGAGGGGATCAAACATCCACCAGGGAGGGCTATGCAACAATCCCAATGCCATTCAACCTCACCAGGCTCCATTCTTACTGTCTAGGGCCTTGAGTCCAATGCTGGTGGATGGGAGTGGAGTAATGGTGACGTGTTGAATTACTTTGCCTGGGAGAAAGATCCTCCCTGCATCCCAAACCCTGGCTATTGTGGGAGTTTGATAGGAAGTTCAGGTAAGAGACAGAGGAGCTCCCTTTTTGCCAGCCTTTCCATGCCCTTTTCCCCTGTTTCTGGGTCTGAACTTCAGGGAATCCTTCTCAACCAGGAAAGGCAATGTTGGTGTGTCTTCTCCCATCTCCTCTCATCTCTTCCTTCTTTGGGTGTCCTTCCCCTCAAGTGGGACCTTGGTGGAGGTGAGGGAGGGGTCTTGAATCCTAGGCCAGAGTCTAGGATGCCTCTCTGTAGGGTAACAAACTCCGCCAGCCCCATTCACTTTAGTTTTTCTCTCTCTCCAGGATATCTGTTCTGGAAAGATTATGACTGTAAAAAGGAGTTACCCTATGTCTGCAAGTTCAAGGGTTAGGTGAGGTGGGAGTCAAGGATCTGAGTTTCATACATAGCTCATCATGGACATGAGACCAAGTGTGAAGATTCACCCCGGAAGATCATATTCTTCCCACACTTCAAACCTGACCCCCTCGCTCTGACCTTCCCTCCTCCCCACCCTCTTTTCAGGCTCTGCTCAGAATTATGTAACCTGAATTTTGAAAGAGCAATAATAAAAACATGTAGTCTGTTATTCCCTGTCTTGTGTGCTTTATTCTCACTGACAGACAGAGAAAAAAGAGGTAATTGGTGGGGGAGGAGACTTTGTGGGTTTTATTTCTGCCCAACTTCACCCATCCCTGTAAAAATGACTAAATATATATCCCACGTTTGTGATGAAGTGTGTTGGCCCTGCATGTGTAGGATCTAGGTGATGTATAAAGACATTGCCCTCTCACAACTCTACTGCTCATACATTCCCAAAGGCCAGTTTGGATAGACACAACCAGCTCTAGTACTTCCTATACTTATTAGATGAAGCAACTGGTTTATTAATTTTTTTAAGTTCTTTTTAAATTAAAAAAAATCTGATCTCTCGTGAAACTACAACGAATACATACAAAATCTAGATAAAATATAATTAATTAAAATATATCCCTCTTTGTTTTTAGTTTGCACAGATATAAAAATAATGTCAAATTGCTATAAATTTTTCCAATATCTTTTCATTTCTACACTTTCTATGCCATGGTGACTGGAAAACTGTTTGAGTGGGAGCAATGGTCCATAGAATTATGTATTGCTTTGTCCCAGAGGCCACTTGTGATACGGACCCCAGCAGGTCCTCTATCCTTGGGCTTATAACATTCTGGCTTTGTCTGGTCGGTATAGCTCAGAGGTTGAGCACTGACCCATGAACCCAGAGGTCCCCAATTCAATTCCCAGGTCAGGGCACATGCCTGAGTAACTGACTCAATCCCCAGTAGGGAGCCTACAGGAGACAGTCAATTCATGTTTCTATCTCTCTGTCTCTTTCCCTCCCTCTGTTGCTAAAATACAAGAACAACAAAACGACACTGTGGCTTCAATTAGGTTGCAATTGGGATAAATTCAGCATCTGGCAAAATTTCTATTAATAATTTTTAAATTAAAAATAATATCCTCTATAATAAAAACCTAATATGTTAAATGTCCAGTAGTCTGGTCCGCTGTTCAACCTATCAATGCATAATATGCTAATGATATGCTAAATCTGCTCGACCACCAAGGGGTAGATACTCCAATCAGTAGGTTAGCTTGCTGCTGGGTCTGGCCAACTGGGACTGAATGAGACAGGCCAGATATGCCCTGGAGCCCTCCTGCGGTCCCTCCCCAGCTGGCCAACCTCCCACATCCCTCCCTGGCCCCCGATCATGCACTTGTGGGGTCCCTTGGCCTGGCCTGTGCCCTCTAACAATCCTGGACCCACTGGGGGATGTTGGAAAGCCTGTTTCAGCCCGATCCCACAGGCCAAGCACTGGTGCACAAATTTATGCACTGGGCCTCTAGTTTAATATAAAGTACAACAAAAAAATTAAAATGTGTTAAATGTAATTTTTAAAAACATTTATCTTATCTGAATGAAGGCAAGTCCAACTTTTTATGATTTGTATATTTTAAGACCACTATTCTGCTTTCTTCCTTATCACTGGCCCTCCCTGCCCACATGCTTCTACTGTGGAAAAAATATCTAAACCTCATATACCTGGACAGTTCCTTAATATGAAGAAGAAATTTCCCTATGAGGGTATAAAAAAAGTTATCCATTTGGACCAAGAACACTACAACAGTGTCATAAATAGGTATTGCTTCTCAAATAAGTAGATGAGATAAATGGCAGTGTCATTATTTCCATCGGTGTTTGTTAAATTTATTTTGCTTTTTCTAAGATAGACTGCCTTGACTAAAAACCCATTTAGCATTTTTTTCTAGAAACACTTTTCCATCAGTTTAAGTAAATTGTGGTTGTGTGATGCTGTGGGTCTTTATTTTCTGCCCCGGTTAAGTGCATTCAATGCGTTAGAAATGTTCACAGTGATTGTGCTTGTGCCAGTTCCTGTTTTCATTTTAGTTCTCGCTTTAATGGCAGGCGAGCCATCAAAGCTGTGGGGACCAGATCCTGCTCCTGGAGAACCACTGCATAAGATAGGACACCTGTATTTGCAAGTAAGAAAGATCCCAATATAATTTGGCCTTAGAATAAAGGTACTTACTGGAATATATATATATATATATATATATATATATATATATATATATGGCTCACATGTCATTTATCCACGGTTCTCTTGTCTGAGCTCTCTTTATCTGCATATTTTCTCTCTCTCCTGGTTTCTTTTTATAGCTCAAGATAGCTAGCTGCCAGCAGCTGCTGGAGTGACTGATTCCTCATCAATATCAGAAGGAAAAATCCTGAGCTCTCCTTTTTTTCAGACAAACCTGAGCAAATCTGTATGGCCAGGTGGATGTCATGAGCTGGTGCTTGAAGTCTGAACTACTGCATATCTTTAAACAATTATTGGAGACAGAGTACATATTATCCTGGTTGAGTCACATGAGTTATAAACGTACTAGGATATTGGAGTGTAATATTATCAACTAAACCTCAGGAAGGTTTACTATTAGAAGGACAAAGGGAGTGGCTTTTCTTAGTGGGTGCTATAGGGAAACTAATAATTACACCACACACACATTCAGACTGAGCAGTGGAAGTACAGTGGTCTCCCCTTACCCACAGGGCATGTGTTCCAAGTCCCCCAGTGGATGCCTGAGACTGCAGATAGTACCAAACCCTATAGGTACTACATTTGTTTCCTATACATACCTATGATAAAGTTTAATTTATAAAGCAGGGACTAACAACAATAGCGATTGTTGTTGTAAGAGATTAACAACAATAACTAACAGTAAAATAGAACAATTATAAAAATATACTGTACTAAAAATCACATAAATGGGACTACGAAGTGAAATTAGGGTTACTTCAACACAAGCACTCAGAAGGAGGACCTGATAACCAAGTTGGGTACTCAGTAGACGGCGGGTGGTGAGCACAAGGGGTTGCTTCCCATCCCGGGCTGGATGCTGTGAGATGGCATGAGATCTCATCACACTGCTCAGTACAGGGTGCGATCTACATTTTATGAATTGCTTATTTCTGGAATTTTGTATTTAATATTTCCATTCCCATAGTTGACCATGGGTAACAGAAACCTTAGACAGAGGAACTGTAGGTAAAGAAAGGGGAAACTACTGTACATAAAAATTGATGTTATAATCAATTTGGGAGTAAGGGATATGAAACATGATGCAAGCCTTCTCTTTTATTTGTTTGGAAATCAGAAATTACCATATTACTACTTGAAGAAACAAAAATACAGGCATGTCCAGAGAGGGGCGTCGTTCCAAATGTGGTAACTTCAAGGCAAGAATCCCTCACTTTCTTACAGTTAGCTTGCTATTGACACCTGACTTCATAAAATATCGTTCTTCCTGTTTTCCTTGTACCTTCGGTTGTACTTTTTAGGTTCTCTTCACCAACTTTCTTTGTGAATGGTCCTTTGTGCTTTCCCTTTGCCCAGAAAATTATGTACCTGTGGCACGGTTATTCTCATAAGTGTTCTCCTAAGAATGTGTTAGACCCTATGACATTTAACTTACCTGGAACTACCACACGGCCACCTACTATCCATGCTCTCGGTATGTAAATCAATCGGCTGCTCAGCAACTTCTTAAAATGCCAGGAAGTCATAACCAGGTTTTTGCTGCCAGCTATTTCCTGAGAAATACTTTCTGACTCTCTTAAAATGAAAACACTATGAAACATCATTGCAAGCAATCATTAGAATTTTAAATAATTTATTTAAAGGAATGTTTATGCCCTGCCAGTGTGGCTCAGATGGTTGAAGCATCATCCTGCACACCCAAAGGTCACTGGCTCAATTCCAGGTCAGAGCATATACCCAGGCTTTGGGTTCAGTCCCAGTCAAAAGTGCATGGGAGGCAACTAATTGATGTTTCTCTTTCCCTCTCTCTCCATTCCTCTCTTTAAAAATCAATAAACAGCCCTGACTGGTTTGGCTCAGAGGATAGAGCATCGGCCTGCAGACTGAAAGGTCCCAGGTTCAATTCCAGTCAAGGGCATGTACCTTGGTTGCAGGCACATCCCCAGTGGGAGGTGTGCAGGAGGCAGCTGATCGATGTTTCTCTCTCATTGATGTTTCTAACTCTCTATCCCTCTCCCTTTCTCTCTGTAAAAAATCAATAAAATATATTAAAAATAAAATCAATAAACATATCCTTGGATGAGGATTAAAAATAATATTTATTCCGATATTTTCTAAAATTAAAACAATAAACATTCAACAAACTAGATATGTTTAATAAATTGCTTTACAGCTGTTGAATTCAATATTAACCATTATAAACTACACTGAAATGTTTCACAGTTGTTAAATTATAAAATGTACATGTGGGAGGAGGAGGCGATAAAGGTCCACCTTTATCGTTCCCTGACTTAGGGTCCAGGTTGAGCGCCTTTGTCAGGGTGGAAGGGGAAGTTTTATCATAAACAGTGTCTAAGAGAGATGCAGAGCTCGAATCACAGCTGAGCAAGTGGGCAGAGCAAACAGGACGCACAGAGAGAGAACGCAGGAGATGGGAGCTCAGAGACACTCCCGAGTGGGAAGAGGCTCTTTCCAGCAGAGGCTGGCATGGCCCTGCATAAGCCACCCTCCCCACAGTCTGTACCAGCTGACCTTCAGGCAAAGGTGGAGTTTATGATTTTCTAGGTACAGGCAGGTGTCCAGCTCCCATGTTCCCGAGGCAGAGGGGGTGAGAACCAGATCTCTTCATAGAGGCTGTGGCCCAGAAGGGGATGAAGGAAACCAGGCCCGAGGATAATGCAAGTATTTGGGGAGAGATTCACGGGAGAGAAAAGCAGAAAAGAGCAGACAGAACCTTCCTTGCAGTGACAGCCCCTTTCGCCTCCTGACTCTTTTCTCCCAAATGCATGAAAATGACCAGTATTTGCCTATGCACAATCTGGTGGTAACAGGTGAGGATGATAATAAGGAAAGAAAAGAAAAAAAAAAAAGATAATAATTCTTCCAATTGAATCGAACCATAATTATTTCCCGAAAATCTGACTTCAGTATAATAATTTTACCTGTGAGCTTATATCACATTATTTAAAAATGTTAAAAATATGATAAACTAGGTGTCCATTCCAACCTCACAATCCATTCTCTAAAACACATAAACATCCATGTAAATAGGAAACTATCATGCTTAAATGGAAATTTTTTTAACCTTGACTTCCTGATCGGCAGGCTATTAAAGAGTTTGTTAAAAGCTTTTCTTCATTTGTTTGAGGTACCGTGACCCAGCGATGCCTCTTTCCACCAGCAACACCTGTCCCCTTTGTTGACCCTTAGCATTCTTTTTAAAGAACATGTGATTCTGATATTTTATCAATTGTATTTGAATGTAACTTGAGGCTTATCCCACTTGTAATTGTATTAAAAGATTTATGTGGAGATTCGGAAATGCATATGCAAAACTTTCTTACCTAAACTTTGGCTGAAAAATGTTGCACTGAGGGATAGGCACATACTATGGAGTTTGGTTAATTAAAAACCAAGAGGTTTTCTATCAAGAAAATGTTAACCAGAGATGCTATGTGCAGGATATGCCTGTAATATCTCAGGTGCTATTCAGAATTTATCCTGGGGACAATGAATAATGCTTTGTGTGCATTTATCCTTCAGTCCCATCCTTTGAGAGGTTGTCAAATGTTCAGCATCTCTCTTCTGCCAACTCCACGCAGACTTTTACTCTGACTCTTAAGCCCATTCAAATCCTCTTTTTCTAAAAATCATTTACTCTCATAAGTGAAGCAGACCCTCTTGTTCTATTGAGGAAGAAAGGAACGTTCAAGGAAAATTTGAGAAACAATTCCACCCGATGGCAGGATCTGAGGGCAGGCCAGCAGGGTCCCAGCAGGGAGAAACTTAGCAGATATTGAGAGGCCTTTTCACACAGGACGCAGTGTGAACTTGATTGACTTTAAGTGCGCTCAATAGAGGAAGAGCATCATGGCCTTGCAGGCTACTTGTGCAATGGTCAAAGTTCAAGTGAAAGACCGGCTTAGTAAGTACAGTGACATATTGGGGTGATATAGGAAGGGGACAGGTCAGGAAACTGATAGTAGGGGAGAGCCAACAGCAGGACTCTGTAAGAAGTGGTTGCTCAGAGACAAAAAGAGAACATCTTTACCTTAAAGGAAAAAAAAAAAAGAGTAGAAGTATGATGTTGGACAAGCCAGTTATGTGAATTTCAAACTGCTTTTCCCACTGTCCAAGGAGAGTTGCTGTATATGTTGTGTGTCTGCTTCCCTTGTCCTTGTGTCTCACAGATAGGTGCACACACTCTCGGCCCACCTCCTGCTGCTCCCCCTCTTCCCCCCACCATCATTTCCTTCCTGAGCTGCTCAGGGCCATGGGAACTAGGCACCTGGTTGCTTCGGGGAAGGGCTAAGTCTGCCTTTGACTTGGACAGTTTGTCCAACTCTTTGCGGGAAGGAGACCACATCTGTGACAATTCCCAGAGTATACCAGAAAGTTACTCCTGAGGTCACAGTTTCCTTATGTCAGTGTCCTCTGTCAGGCCTCTGAGCTTCTGCCCTGGCCCTCAAGTTCAAGGATTTAAAGAGGAGAAACCTAGAGGAAAAGATCTGTTTCTGGGTTTGAGGAATTTACAACTTTTCTGGAGATTCCCTACCTAAAAAAAATTAATTAATTAAGCCTCTGATGGCTTGATGGAGCATGCATTTGTTCAAGGATCTAGAATTTGAAGGAAGGAAAGATCACGGACATTGCTCTGTATTAGCTGCTCTTTCCTGATGCCCTTGTGTCCTTTATTTCCATGTACACATGCGGAGGCAAGAGAAAGGGAGATATGGAGGCACTGGCTGACTCTCTGTCCATCCAGGTCTCCACCCAGATTTCAGTTGATCTGACCCGAAGGTTCGTTACCACTGGTGGGGTTTGAAATGGGGAAAAACAACACCCCCCTCCCAAACATAAGTGATGTTGGTGCATATAAAAGATAAATTGTGGGTCAAAGAATTGGGTGTTAGATATCTTCCCTGTATTCAGCATTTAAGCTCTTCTTGCCATGGAAGGGATGATTAATGACAGCGAAAGGGGTGGGGAGGGGACGCAGGTTACTCAGTGAGTCACTCAGGCCTCAGATATCTAGATATGCTAAGCACAGAGACACTAAAGAGAGGGAGATCAGTAAGTCTTGTTTATATATATATATATATATATATATATATATATATATATATATATATATATATAAAATCCTGAAGCAAAACCCTTTTAGCCAACATGGACGGACCTGGAGATTATTATGCTAAGCGAAATAAGCCAATCAGAGAATAAGAAAAAGCACGTGATTTCACTTATATGTGGAATCTAATGAACAAAATAAACTGACACACAAAATAGATCCAGAGACATGGAAAGCATGCAACAGTCTGACAAATCTCAGAGGGAGGAGGGAGGGGAGGCAGAATGATATTAACCAAAGAATTTATATGCATATACCCATAACCCATGGACTGACAATAGTGTGGTGAAGGCCTGGGAAGGGGTTGGGAGCTGGGAGGAGGGAGTCAATGGGGAAAAAGAAGGAGACATCTGTGATTCTTTCAACAACAAAGATAATTTAAAAATAAACTAAAAAAATAGATAAAAAATAAAAAGACATCTTTCTGTGGTTATAAGCTCTTAAGAAGGTATAACTATTTTTATTAAATGCAGAAATAAATTGGACTAATTAAACAAACACATGAATCTACCAGTCAAAATAAAAATGTTAAAATATTTGTTTCTGTTTAAAACTTTTAGTCTTTAATATTTAAACTAAAAGTTTTAGTTTATGCTTTAATTTTTAAACTAAATTCACTTTCTTTACTTTTTAAAACAAATTCACTTTCTCACAATGCAGTGACTTTCAGAAGTCACTTGTTTGCATTCATTCCTAGTGAGGAGGAAGGCTGGGTTTGCAAGTAATGTTAGGCCATTAAACCAAACAAAAGCCTGTCCCTCGGTAAGGCAGGGGGCTTTGTTTTGAGCCCTGAACCTAAGCACATCTGGGGTAAGGTAGATAAAAAGAATTCTCCCTTCAAGGCCTTGGAGAGAGGGAGTATATTTGCAAATCAATGAACTTGAGGGGCAGTTATAAAGCAAGGTTCTTGAGTGTTACTAGCAGTCTGGATTTGGGATTTCAACCCCAGAGAACACGCGTGTTATTAAAACTGTGATTTCTCCACCTCTTCAAAGCGTCGCTTAGTTTTTTTGGTCTTTCTGCAACACTAGGAGCATGGCAAGAATCCAGGTGGGGACTGCCCTCTCCCTCTGATTCAGGGGGCTGTCCAAAACACACCTCTGGTGTCTGAGACAGGTGCTTGTCTCATTTCCAGGCCTGGATTCCTTTTGCCAGAGATGTGTGTAGTTGTTTTTTTAAAAATATTTTTATTGATTTTTAGAGCAAGAGGAAGGAAGATGGAGAGAGAAACATATATGTGAAAATGGAATATCGGTGGGCTGCCTCCAGCTCGCCTCCACCAGGGATGGAGCCCATCGCTGGGGCATGTGCCCTGACCAGGAATCTAACTAGCAACTTTTCGGTGTTCAGGATGATGCCCAACCAACTGAGCCACACTGGCCAGGGCCAGAGATGTTTCTATTTTTATTCCTAGAGAAGAAGGTTTTAATAGTTTGGGAAGAAGAAGGAAGAGAAAATTATTATGGAAGCACCAGAAACTTTACAGGAACATGTAGGAGCAAAGCAATCCAATGGCTTTGGTTGGAGAGGAACCAGCCTGCTACCTGAGGGAATCTGTAAGTTTCCATACATCTTAGAAACTTGGCAGTTGAATGTGGATGGATTCAGATCTGGGAGCAAATAAACAGCCAGTGTCCAATTTGCAACACTTTTAATGATTGCTCCTTCCCTCCCTGAGGACAGCTTTCTTGGAACCTGGTGGTATCAGGATTTGTCACAAGAAGCTGCCAGGAGTCAGCTACCAGCTGTTTTCTCGTCATTCAAAATGGAATCTCCTGAAAAGATCCCCCACTCCTCTCTCTTGGTGAGCATTCCAGAGCTTTCCAAGGGAGAGCTGGCACTGCTGGCATGAACAAACAGATGGAATATAGGGTCTGCAGAGCTCAGATTATATTGGCAGATGAGGGTGGAGGGGATTGAGGGTGCCAAAACCTAAGTGGTGACACCACTTTTAGTAAATTGCCAGCATGTCCATATTGTGGTTACTTAGCAGTTTCTGTAAGTCACAAGCATATGCTTTGTTACTTCTTGTTGTTTTAATAGTAAGCTATTATGTTCCTTAGTGAAATCTTATCTCTTCTCTGAGTGAGTTTTGCTTTTAATCAGCAGTTCAGTGGCACATGTCACGCCTAGCATTTTCTGCACATGCCCCATCACCCCCTCTTTCTGTCATTGATTGGGATTACCAGTTGGGACCTCGGATCTTCTCTTTGATGTGGAAAAGATTTTAAGGTCAATGAAAATGAAAGTAAAGCAACGTGGTATTTATTGAAGACAGATTTCAAACAAGGAGGAGTGGGCCAGTAGAGAGAGAGACAATGGCCCCTAACTCCTGGATTATAAGGTTTAGAACAGGGATTTTCTGCTTGGAGACATTCATCTGCATTCAGGGATGATGAACAGAAAAAGGTCTTACGACTCTATTTATAACTGTATTTCTTCTGGGCATGTCCTTACCCATAATGCATCCATGTAGGCTCAGGGGGGAGGGAGATAGGGGAGTGTGTCAAAACCAAAATTCAAATTTTATTATAATTAGTCCAGGACCCCAGTAAGGTCACATTGAGGTCATGTTGTCTTCCTCTGACTTTGCACCAAGAACTGGCTGGTTCTGAACACAGGCAGTCTGCTGGCTGCTGGGCCTGCCCATAGGGAGGCGGTCTGAAGGCAATGTTGGTCCAGCCCCCATTCAGGACTCCAGGGAAGACCCCACCCCACCCACTCATGTCAAACTTCTTACCTCCCATCTCAACCTCCCTGCCTCTTGCTATCTTGCAAGTGGGCATCATGGAAAGGTTGATGCAGATTCTGCTGTGAACTCTGATATGGGAATCAGAGAAGGCTCTGAGACAAAATAATTTAACACATATTTAGAATCAGGGACATGCCCTGTTAAATTCTGGTAAGAAAGGCAGCGGAGAGCTAGAGGCTCACAATGGACCGGTTAGCAAAGAGAAATCTGAAAGCCAAATCCAGGCAGAGGTAGAGCGTATACAAGTGTGCCATTAGCAAGAATACAGCCTGGTGTTGAAATAAAAGGTTTCTGAGGTAGGTGCTCCTTGTCTGTGCTTCTTAGATTGTCAGTATCTCACTAACATGTGACTACTCAATGAGGTAACATTGACCAGGTCACAGAGACAAAGCTCCCATCCATTTGACTCTTGGAACCCAAGTTCTTCTAATGTCCCCTCCTTCTGTCACTCTGAGAATTCTCAGGGGGATGCATGCATGTTCCACCGAACCTACTGACATTGCTTGCTTCCTCGGCCATTTGCATATGTATCGCATTTACTGTTTGTTCTGCCATGAGGGGGAACACCTCTAGACCTGGTCCCTGGTTGCTACTGTCATCTACCGCTGCATGGCAATCAGCAGAGACCTCTTCTTAGATGCTCTCAGTAATAGCTGGGACCAGGCTATATTTAAAAGACCTTATGAACAGGTGAATTAGTTACACTGAGATATGGTAATACTTTCAACAATAAAGATAAATTAAAAATAATTGCACTGAGATATGGACACTCTTCTATTTTATAAGACCAGACCAGAGCTCATCACCAAAGGATGCTAACCCGCTCGGTCTACAGCCTGAGCTCATGAATCAGGGGTCAGTTTGTCTCACCAAAAGTTAGTACTCCAGAACAATACTTCTCAAACTTCCCTACGCATTTAAATCACCAGGAAATCTTGCTTCAATGAACACGATTCAATTCCTTGAACCTAAGAGTCTGTATTTCTAACAAACTTCCAGGTGATGCTGAGAAGACTATATTTAGAATGTCAAAGCCTGGAGCATGCCTATCTCACTAAGAATTTAAGGTCAAATACTAGGAGAACTGGAGAGAAGAAGGAAATTATTTTCTGTTGTGGACAAAAAAAAAAAGCCACAAGCTAACTTGACTAGCTCAGGGAAGGCCTGTATGGCAGTTTTGCAAACTCAAAGACCTAAAGTTACTATAAAGGATGAAATTAAAATTTTAACTAAAAACAGTTTATAGTGGGTAGTCATGTCCTAGGCTAGTATTTTCCCTAACAAAGATCAACTCAATCTTTACTGAACCTAATGACTTCTTGCATATAAGATAACATACCTGTGGAATGTCACAGTAACTTGTAACTTCCTTTTTTCAAACCCCTCAGGGCCCAAAAATGGCATCAGGGCGGAGACCACAAATTCCCTCATTGTTATTGTTACCCTGTTAATTGTTAACTATCCTGTACCCACCTATGTAAATGAAGCATGTGTTCATCATTTCACTTTTTATCCAATCCCAGAGGTTTCCCTGCTTTGCTTTCTCCCACCTCCGAATCCATCACCAATGGATTTCATGTAACCCACTTACTAGTATATCTTCTCCTTTGACTGTAATCTAATCTAATAAAAGAGTAATATGCAAATTAACCATCACTCTGAGACACCTAAGCCACACCCACCAGCCATGCCACGCCCACCAACCAATCAGAGCAGCTATATGCAAATTAACCCAGCCAAGATGGCGGCTGGCAGCCACAGAGCTAGAGCAAACAGGAGGTTTCCATTAGGCCCTCTGGGCCTCTGCTCAAGGCAACAATGTTTCAATTATAGAAGATAAGCAAACCCCAGAAATCTGATTCCAGCCAGCCTGGCTGGGACCTTGGGTCAATGGGAGCTGTGGGCATCCTGAGCTGGAATAAGCAGGAGGCTTGCCCTGGTGATGGAGGAAGCTAAGGTTTCTGTCTGCCTAGGCTGGCTGTGGCCTCCACTCATGGCAACAAAGTTTCATTTATAGAAGATAAACAACCTCAGTTACCTGCTTTCCGCCTTGGGCTCAAGGAAGCGCTGGGAGCCTGGATTGTCAGGGGCAACCTGACCTGGGCTGTGGTTAAAGCAACAAAGTTTCAACTTTGGAAGTTAAATAAATCCCAGATACCAGTTTCCAGCCTCGCTGCAAACAGCCATCAGCCCTTCACCCAGGCTGACCAGGTATCCCAGTAGGACTCCCCTCCCTGAAGGAGATGTGGGCAGCCTGAAAACAGCTCTCAGCCCCTCACCCCGTCTGGCCAGGCACACCAGCAGGTGGACATCCCCCGAGGGGTCCCAGTCTTCGAGAGGGCACAGGCCAGGCTGAGGGAACCCACCCCCCCCAAGTGCACAAATTTTTGTGTACCAGGCCTCTAGTATATAAAATAAGGTAAAGGGTCACCATTCTCGGGAGCATTATCCCAATCCATTGAGATTCTGCTTCCCAGCAATTGTCAACAGTTTGGCTCAAATAAACACATAAAAATTATTTGTAGGTCTGAATCTTTTTTATCTTAACACTGTTAAATATATTTATCCAACCCTAGTGTACATGTAACATAGTTTGATATTACTATCCTGTATCTTTGTGAGAAATAAACTTACCTACTAGAATACAGTGTGTAAAAATTTTTTTGTGTGTATTTAGGCTTTATCAGAATCTAGTCAAAAGAATTGTTTTCCAAAGTTATTTAAATCAGCTTATTTTTTTTCAACTTCTTCAAGATGGTTGTGTGATTCCTTGTAAAAAAAAGTTAAATTCATTTGTTTTCATTTGCATTCTATCTTGAGTTCCTTTCAATTTGATCAAAACATCATATATATATATATATATAAATTTTTATTTGCCAATTATATTAGGAAAAATGAGTTAAAACACTATTTAAAGGATAGTCTTTTAAGAAATGGTGCTGAACCAATTTGATGTCCATATGCAAGATAAATTAACCTTGACTTAATGTCACATTTTGCTAAAAATTAAACAAAAAATGGATTGTGTATGTAAATATAAAATACAAAATTATAATTCTTGAATAAGAAAATGTAGGAGATAATATTGTGACCTTGAGTGAATAAAAGATTTAAATTTTTTTTATAAACTATACAAGAAAAATGAATAAGGTTGGACATGATCAAAATTAAAAGTTTTTGCTCTTCATGAGCTACTGCCTTTTCATAAGAAAATATTTCCAAACTATTTCTAAATATTTATTAAAAAAGGAATTTTATCTAAAATATATAAAGGACTCTTACAACTTGAAAATAAGGCAAACGATGTAATAAAAAATGTGCAAAAGATTTAAGCAGATATTTCACCAAAAAAGATACATAGATGGCAAATTAGCATGTGAAAACTTTCTCAACATCATTCAGTTCTATAGGGAGGCAGATTGAAATCACAGGAGATGTCTTTGCATGAGATTAGAAATGCTAGACTTAGAAAGATGGACCCTACTAATACAGAATTTTTGGCCTGGAACTCGTAATCTTTGTTCACTGGAATTGAGAATGAATCAACGGACAGAGGTGGTATAGGAAAGGTGGAGATTTATTGAAGAACAAGTACAGACTCCCATTTGGGAAGAGAGAAGAGTCCCACAGAATGGCGTCCCTCGTGGGGAGGGGGAAAGGGTCCCACTGAGTTCCTTTTCCCTGTGGCTTATAAAGGCTGCAGATCCTGGTGCCTTGATATCCCCTCTGTTTGGTCACTGTTCCCTTGGACTGGTTACTACAGTGACTCCTAGACTTAAAGGTCAGACCTCACATGGGAAGTCCCCCCCACTTTCCTTATTGTTTTCCTATTCCCTTTGGGCTTTCTTCTGCTCATTCTGGATGAGGGGCTTCCTTCTCTTTATTTTGTAAATATAGACCTTTTGCTGTTCCCAGCTCCCGCATTCTATGGAAATGTATCTGTTGCAGCTTTTCAGCTCCCCTATTCTATGGAAATACACCTTCTGCTGCTCTTCTGCCCTGTATTTCTTCCATGGTCTTCTTAATTTCCAAAATTTCCTGAAACTGTCCTATCTTACCCCCAAAATTCCTGTTTCAACACTGAGAACAGAAAACAACAGGAACTCAGACGCTGAAAGTGTTGAGGTAAATGATATAATCACTTTGGAAAACTTGTGATAGTTTTTAAAATGTTGAATATTACCTAGTATGTAACACATTCCACTCCTAGGTATTTACTGAAATGAAAGCATTTATATCTACTCAAACATGAATACTAATGTTCACAGCAGTTTATAATAGATAAAAATGAAAAACTACTCCAATGTTCATTGACAGGAGAACAGACACATTGTGTTATATTGACACAATAGCATTACTCCACAATGAAAAGAAACGAAATATTGAT
Organism: Murina feae; assembly: GCA_004026665.1. Lineage (NCBI taxonomy): Eukaryota > Metazoa > Chordata > Mammalia > Chiroptera > Vespertilionidae > Murina > Murina feae. The sequence goes on along the minus strand of PVJC01008643.1, from coordinate 7,266 downwards.
ACATGCAATAAGATAAATGAATCTCAAAATAATTATGCTGAGTATAAGAAACCAGAGAGAAACAGTGAAGTATAAAATGTATTATTCCATGTATATAAAATCCTAGAAAATACAAATTAAACTTATTTATAATGTCAGAAAACAGATCAGTAGTTGCCCAGTGTAGGGGGGATTGGAGAAGGTGAAGGTGAGAGGTGGGGCTGGGGGAATAAAGCCTTAGTGGAGATGCATGTTTACTACGTTGATTATTTTGATGACTTCATGGCTGTATATGCATGTCAAGATTTGTATGCTTTAAATATGTACAATTTATTACACCTCATGTATACCTTGATAAAGCTGTAGAATCAAAATAAACATATAAAGACTTTTCATGAAATTGAAGATTCATTAGGGGGCTGAGGTTCCGGCTTTGGACAACAGGAAGGAACCGGGAAAGTCTGGCAGCTAAAAGTGCATGGTAAGTAAGAACAATTTGATGAAACTCCACATTCATGAACCCTCACTGCCACCACTGCAGGATCTCCATCTCCATAGCCATTGTGGGGGATCTCTGCTTCTTTCTCTGGTATCATTACCTGGCTGTGGCTCCCATCATCATGCTTGGACCACATCTCAGGGCACTAGTCTCCAGCACACTGGGAGGTGGAGAGTATCTGACACCTTTGCTTACGTATTGGGAGCTGTGACCCTGATTCTCACTGATAAGGAATTTTTGGACTGGAATCTGGATTCTTTGCCTGAATGGAAGAATGAATCCACGGACAGAAAATGGTTTAGAAAAGGTGGAGATTTATTGAAGAACAAGTACAGACTCCCACATGAGGAGAGGGAAGAGTCCCACAGTGTTTCAGAAAGACCCCCCAAAAAACTAAGCTATGCTTTGAAGAAGTGGAGAAATCATAGTTTTAATTATTAGGCACACGGACTCTGGGAATGTTCCAAATCAGAGTGGAGTAGCACTTGGGGACTTTGCCTTATATCCACCTCTTGAGTTCATTGTGTTGCAAATATGCTCCCTTCCTCACTCAAGGCCCTAGAGGAAGTGCTACCCCCCATCTACCCTTCCCCCAGGTGCCCCAAGGTTAAGGGGCCAGCTAACAATCCACCCTTCCCCCAGGGCAGCGCTCATGGCTTGCAAATTCAGTTTCGAGAAAGGAGGCAATGACTCAGCCACAGGTCATTAAGAATGCACACTGAGCCTGCTACCATGAATTCCTACCCCCATTTTCCCAAAACATCAGGGCTACCTTTGAGTTAGCCCTTTTTAGCCTTCTCAACAGAACTAACTCCCATGCAGGGAGGTGGAAGAGTCCCACTGGGTTCCTTTTCCCCTATGGCTTTTATAGGCTGTGCATCCTGGTGCTGTGATATCCTCTCTTGATCACTATAGCAACCCTTTGACTCAAAGGTTAAACCTCACATGGGACAGTGAGGTTCTCCCAGCTCCTTCCCTATTGTTTTCCTATTCCCTCTGGGCTTTCTTCTTCTCCTTCTGAATGAAGGGCTTCCTTCTCTTTATTTTGTAAATAGAGACCTTTCTTGGCTACTTCCAGTTCCCTTGTCTTATGGAATTATACCTGTTGCTGCTTCCTTGTCTTATGGAAATGTAACTGCACCAGACTTCCTTGTGTTATGGAAATGTACCTTCTCCCAGTCTGCAGCCCCATGCTTTTCCATGGGCCCCAATTCTAAAAACTCCCTAAGTCTACCTATGTTGCCCCAAAATTCCTGCTTTATCACCAGGAATGGTGTCCCTCATCACCTAGGAAGCATTCTCATTCTTTGTAGCTAAGAGGGGATGTCCCAAGGGGAAAAAAGACAAATGACTCTCTAGACAGTCACAAGGCATGGTTTCTGAAGACGGAAGGAGCCCTGTGGCCTTGGGTCTCTCTGATGTCTCCCTGGGCAGGGCCTCCTGGACTACACACTCCTGGCTCTCCAGTGAGTAAGGACACAGATGAACGACCCAGTGCTCACCTCTCTGTTATATACTGTGTATTTTCACTTGCAAGATTTGCTCCTCTCTTTTCAGGTATGTGCTACTGTAAGCAGATATTTAATCCTTAGAGGATGTAGGAATAGATTAAACTTTTTTTTAAATGTCTCTTTCCACCCATTTCTCTTTTTAGAAGCAGCCAGCTCATGCTTCTAATTTTTCCTAGTGCTATACTCTAGGCTGGGCAAACTCTCCCTCTAGTGGCCACTTGTTTAATATTCCCACAGTTACCTAAAAGCTAAAGGCCAGGGATTAGCAACCTTTTTCATCTCATGGTACACAGAAACTCATTCTTAAAATCCTGCGGCACACCAAAAATATGTGATATTTTTTGTTGATCTAACAAAAATAGGTATAATTTCGATTCATTCACACTGGACAGTGATCATTGTGTTGGCTGTTGTCATTTTCTTATTTGACATTCTAAGAGAAAAGAGGTCAGTGCCCCTGACTAAATTCTTGCAGCATACCAATGTGCTATGGCACACAGGTTGAAAATCACTGCTTTAGACTAGTGTCATTCAAAACTTGGACTAAATAAAAACTATGTTTTAAATCTCAACTCTGTTCACGTACACATGTATAACTAAAATAAAAGTTTCAAAAAACAGTATTTTCTGTCTTTGTGCAATATGCTGTGGACGTTTCTATTCTGCTCTCCCTTCATTATGTTAGTTTAACCACTAAGTGGATTTAATAATTTCAAACACCAGTAATTTGCAACACAAAGACTTGGAAAATCCCTGCAGTAAGGAAACCTGCTTTACTTTTCATAAGTTAGTATTTTCTTAATTTAACGAACTATTGAATGAATATTCCCAAAGTACACATAAGCAACAAAATTAAACAGCTTATGAGTACTCATGAAATGAGTATTCCAAGGAATGAGATTTGGGGTAATTCTGCTTTAAACTGAGGGAGAAATCCACAAATAAACCTTGGAGGATGAACGGACAGATTTGGTTTCCTGGTAAGAAATTTGGAGGTCAAGACGGAAGAACTCTGTTCAAGCTAAAAGGGGTGAATCACCAAGTGACAGTCAGGACATTTGGAAATAGAGTCCCTCAGTTCACCTCTTGTCCAGATGCTTTTTGCACCTGCTATTACTAAATAGTTGTCTCCCAAAGTCTAGAGAGAGGGTGAAGTCCATGACACCAGAGGCCCAGAAGTTTGTGGGGATGTGCTGAACCAACTCAGGAAACATTTTTGCCTAGTGCATTGGCTCACAGGGACAGGCAGAATAACAACAAGCTAAATACATAGTGCTCAAAGCAGCTGAAGAGCGCATACATGCTCTGAAAGGGATGAGCGCAATAGCCAGTGGACAACTCCTGGAAGCCGGCAGGACGGTGCAAGGTCAGAAGCACATATGGCACCTGGGCAACATGGCAGTATCTAAGGAAGAGAGTCTAGGTCAGAAAACAAGCCAAGGCCAGAATGAGACAGTTGAGTCTTGTTCACTGCAGTGATTTTCTGTTCGGGTTCCTTCCTGCCCCCTTTCCTAAGAACTGGGTCTCACCCTCAGGTCCTACTCAGGAGATTAGTGTAGCTCCCATAATAATACCAAGTGGCACCTAATATTCCTTACCCCAGCTGATTGAACTGGGACTGGGGTGAATAGCCATTTCTAGCTAGAATACTCCTATTTTTCCTGAAAATGAACTTGTTAATCTTTTGAGTTCGTAATGTACTCACCTTTTAATGTTCTGTTGAAATTAGCTTGTAAACATTTTGTTGAGGATCCTTACTACCATAATTATCAGGGATATTAACCTGCAGTTTTCTTTTCCTGGGGCACCTTTATCCGGACAGATTTCAAAATGGCTACTTTTCTCTTCATCACGAGAATCTGGCGGGGTTCCAGAAGTAAAACCCGTGGAGGAGTGGAAACCTCCCTAGACTGCTGCCTCTTGCAGTTTCTCATTCTCAAACCCCAGTCCACACTCAGCGTCCCACAATGTGTTACAATCTATAATAATCTATAATAATAAAAGCATAATGTGCTAATTAGAACTGACAGCCTTCCAGAAAAAGCCAGGGCTGCAAGGGAAGCCAGTGTCCTGGGTGCCAGAGGGAAGTTCGTGCCAGCAACCAGGGGAAGCCTATTCTTTCATGAATTTCGTGCATCGAGCCTCTAGTTACCATGTAATGTTCCTAAGAGCTCACGGCTCCAGCAGCTGCTGTTTCTGGCAGAAAGGACAAGGGCTCTGCACCTTGGAACCTCTGCAGGCAACAGGGTGAGGAGACCAGGAACAGTTGTTGGTTTTCAAATAGTTCAGACTTGTTCTTGTATTAAGGAAGAGTAACAACTTTTAATGATCTCTACCTTTTAGCACTGTTACCAGAGTCTAAGTGATTAATACTTTACTGTATTTTATAAAAGTTATGTTCCAAGGTGGATTGAAAATTAAAGAAAAAAAATCATCCCTCTGGCAAGTAATTTCAGAAGTATTGTTATAATAGCATCAAAGGCTAACAGTAACCCCATGGATGCTGCTGGTGTCACACCATCAGGAGGAAGGCGCAGTAGAGTGTGTGGAGCCCAATGATTTGTCTGCACACAACATAAATCCTGCGTGAGCAGTGCCTACATTCTCATCACAAATACACTGTGGGATGTACATTAACCATTGTCCCAGGGGCTGAATGAAATGAAACAAAGGCAACACCTGGATTTTTCTTCACACCCAATAATTCTCCAGTCTTGCTATGAGACTAGAACACAAAGACACAGATATATGAAGTAAAACATTTATTGTTGCTCTCTGAGACCTCTGGTTATTGGGCATTAAAAGCTTGAAATTAAGGGGAGGCAGAAGGAAGGTCAAAAAGAAGAGGTCAGGTTTGAGGATGTGGGGAAAATATTTCTTTCCAGGGTGGGTCTTCACTTGATCCCATGATGAGGTGCATCCCACTGCAGGCTGCTGACTCCCATCTGACTTAACCCTTGAACTTACAGACATAGGGTAACTTCTCATTACAGTAATAATCTTTCCAAAACAGATATCCTGGAGAGAGAGAAAGAGAGAAGAGATAAAGTGAATGGGGCTGGTGGAACTTGTGACCCAAAGGAGAGGCATCCCAGACTCTGGCCTAGGGTTCAAAGCCCAGCCATCATCACCAGGGACCCACTCCAGGGGAAGGAGACTCACAGGAAGGAGAGATAAGAGGAGATGGGAGAAGACAAACCAACATTGCCTTTGCTAGGTGAGGAGGATTTCCTAAAGTTCAGAAATAGAAGATGAAGGTATGGAAAGGCTGGCAAGAAGGGAGCTCCTCTGTCTCTTACCTGAGTTTCGTGACAGACTCCCACAATGGCCAGAGTTTGGGATGCTGGCAGGGTTTTTCTCCCAGGCAAAGTAATTCATCACATCTTTATTACTCCACTCCCATCCATCTGCATTGGGCTCAAGGCCCTGGAGGGTAGAGAATGGAGCCAGGTAAAGGTGAATGGCTATTGGAATTTTTGCATAGCCCTCTCTGGTGGATGTTTGATCCCCATCTCAGCAAGCTGGCATTTGATCTGCTATTCCAGATGTTGCCACAGAGCTCTCCACTGGGAAATTCCTCCTAATAACTTGCTTCTATTGGAAAATCCCAAAGCCAGTAATCACAAACACCAATGGTACCACTGAGAGTACCATGTTATTCTCTGGACAGTAATTGGTGCGTTTCCGATTACCCGTTGAACCTCAAAGATAATGTCTATTCTGTAGGGTGAAATGCATCTTATTTTCATTTAGGATTCCATCGGGACACTATGTGTAGACTCAGTAAACTCAGAGAACTGAACTGCAAGTCTCCATGTATCAATGTTGTAAAGAGCTTCATAAGAGATAGATTAATTTCAACTGGAAATTAGGATCCTCCACAAACCTTAGCTCAATGCCCTACCTTTACCCCAAATAAGCCCTAGATTCTCTGAGCTCTAGGGCTCAGATTCCCACAGAGGCACATGGGACAGGGAGGAGGCCTGGGTAACAATAGCAGCTAAAAAGGTAACAGATAGGAGATGTTATCTCACCTCTGTGGGATCATGGAGCCCAATCCAGACGTAATCGCAGGCGTTCAAATTTTTCTTGACAAGAGAGGCCAAGAAGGATGCCTCAGCTCCACTGAGCACAGATGCAAGAAATCCTGAAGGTCGCTTCTGGCAGGTCAACTGTGTGGGGAAGGAAGACACTGAGGAGGAGCTTGAGATGTCAGTGGAGAAAGTGCAGGGTGAATATAGGTGAGAAGAGGTGTGTGTGCAAAAGATGAGGGTGCTCACTCTCACTCCCAAGAAACTCTGGAGAATGCAGACCCCTGTCCCTCTAATGTTCTTTCCCTTGTCACCTTTTACTATAAATGCGTCTACTCACATCTGCATCAGCCCAGGCTTTTGGTGTCCTAAACAAGGCATAGCAGTGGGATCTGAAGGCATAAGAGCCTTTGGGACAGCTGATCTTTGGAAGAGACTCCTCCTTGGTGTCTTCGCCTGGGGTGGAAGGGAATAAAGGAGAGGGATGGAGTGAAATGGAGACTGTACACGGGTGTTGGGAAGTGACCTTGGGGAGTATCTGTGAGGCAAGTGTGTGGGCAAGTGACACCAACTCCTGACTACCTCACCCTTGGATAGCTTGATCTTGAACCAGCCTCATTAAATGAAGGGCCATCTCTTTCTGTTCTACTCTTCCCTTTTATTCAAAAGTCCAACACTTCCCCACTCTGAGCTAAATGTTCTCACAATGGGTCTTCCAATCATTCTTTTGCTTATTGCACCACTGACCCTTTAAGCTTTCTCTCTTCACCGTCAATGGAAATTAAAGTCCACTCACAAAATGAAAACCATCTTATTCCATTGTTAAAGGTCCACTGTGGTGCCTCCCACCCTGAGTTGCCCTGAAGGGAAAGAGTGATGATAAATGAATTGCAAACAGTTTCACTTTGTGAGGCTATACCTCACCATCACCACATGGGTCACACAGGAGGCTTCCTTTTCTTGGTCCTGAGCATTCACAGTGAACCCAGTGCTACAGGCAGAGAAAGCTCACCTTGTACCGGAGATAGGAGCATCAGGCAGGAGAGCAGCATCCAGGGCATTCTGGGCAGCATCGTGTCTCTAACTTGAAGAAGCAATCAGAGATCATTAATGAAGTATGATCATAGAGAGGGCATTCAGAGACCCTCTGTTCTCCATCTTGTCTTTCTCTTGGCTAGTTCCCTATGAGTAATATGAACTTGAAGACATCATTCCCTATATGATTCTGAAAATAATTGGGGAATCT